>BMAV01009272.1:0-17115 GCA_019973955.1 Trichonephila inaurata madagascariensis
ATTTATAAACAACGCGAAGGTCCTTTTTCCCTTTTGATATCCCCAAAAAAAGAAAATTATCCTGAGTAGATTTTTTTAAAGGTTGTTACTTTTGCTAACGTTAATTTGATGTAAGTTTAAATTTCCCATATAAATACAATTTAGAATTTTTTAAATCAATTATATTTTGTACTTTCCATCATTTAACGTAAGTGCTATGTTAAAGCCTTGCAAATTGCTTGAGCAATATGAAAGTAGAATATTGTGCCGATTCTTTATTTCATTTAAAGCTGTGGCTTTCAGTTGCATTTGAGGTTGTGTAACTTATGTTGCAATATAAAAATTCCGATGTGGATTTCACTGAAAAAATCAGTATAATCTTATACGGAATATATAAAAAAAAATATTTATAACAAGATTGCAATCAGCCTATTTTCCTTTCACTGCATATAAAATTTAAGCAAAATTAAAATAATATAACAAGATGAATGAGGCGGGAAGAGATATCTTAGGGAATCATCTTTCTATTCAAGAAAACGAAAAACGTCATGTTTGCGAAAAATGCGGCGAGGCTTTCTTTTACAGTAGTAAATTAATATCTCATATACAAGTTCATACCAAAGAAAAACTTAATGTTTGTGAGATATGCCATGCAGCTTACAGGAGTAATGGTAGTTTAAGAAGACATCTGCGCAATCATGCCAACGAAAAACCTTATAATTGTGAAATATGCAGAAGGGATTTCTGTACAAAGGGTGAATTAAAAAAACATGAGCTTTTTCATAGCCAGGAAAAGCCTTATGTTTGCGAAATATGTAGCAAGGCCTTCTCTAGAAAAGGTAATTTAAAACGTCATATGGGTGTTCATAATAAGGAAAGGCCTTTTGTTTGTGAAATCTGTAATAGACCTTTCTCGGAAAGCGGTAGTTTAAAAAGACATTTACGTATTCATACCAAAGAAAAGCCTCATATTTGTGAAGAATGTAGCAAAGGATTCTCTTCAAGGGATGATTTAAAGAGACATATGCGTGTTCATACTAATGAAAGGCCTTTTGTTTGTGAAATATGTAATAGGTCTTTTCTCAAAGCGGTAATTTAAAAAAACATTTTCGTAATCATACCAAAGAAAAGCCTTAGAATAGTGAAATATGCAGCAAGGATGTCTCTGGAGGGATGATTTAAAATCTCATACGGGTGTTCATTTTTGAAAATAGCCTCTGTTTGCAATTCTATATAAAACATTTCGCCAAAGTGCTCTATTTTAAGACTTTACAAACATGGAAAACAAGACCCATTAACGCATCATTTTTAAAGGATTACTTTTCAAATCCGGATTTTAATGATTTACACCCTAAAAAATGTTAATTCTTTATGTTTGTGGAATTTTATGAACGTTGTCTTAATGCCCTCACTGCAATGATTCTTTTTACATTTACAAATTAAAGCAGATGGCATGTGAAAGAATCAACCTTATTATAATTTTAAATCTTTTTTTCCGACATATGAGAAGCGTGACATATGAACATTGAGAATGAAAGAGAGAGAAATAGATCAATGCTTATTTCTTTTAGCATATTTTGGTGATTTTTATTCCTTTAGATTGTTAAGATTTATATTTTCTTGTTTTTTTATTCCTTAGTGTTGTAATGCTTTAGTAAGATTTATGCTGTTTATAATATTAGCGTATTAATTTTGACAAAAATAAAAACTATTTTGCTTATATCTGTCCCACTTGTGGATTCCTTAGTAAATTATCGGTTCATTTGTACATGAGTATATATTACCTTGAAGTATTATTTATATGGTGTTTTCAGTTAGGGGGATTTGAATTACTTTTCAATTCTATAAGCAAATATTACTTTAAAGTACGACATACTTCCAAATATCTGGTGTATAATAGATGTCAAATGCTTGATAAATTTAAAACATTGTTTGACGCTAATTTTGATAACAAAATATTTCTACGAACCATTGCTTTTTAAAATATACATTAAAATATTTTGCTTAAAAATATTAATTTTTGGTTTCTGAAATGGAAGTTTTTTTTATAAATGTATATTAAAGTCGCTAGCAAAATTCACTCAAAACATTAAGTTATATATAAATTGCAAATTTAAATCAGAAATTTCAGTAGGTGCTTGTTAATAAAAACGATATCGTATGGTAAAGTATCGGCAAATTTAGATCCATTTAGAGTTCTAAAATCGTTTTTTGTAATTAAAAATTTAAAATAATATGGAATATTTTAAATAGGATGATATATACTTGAATAATGGCTCATGTGCTTATTGCATTTTTAAATAAATTACTTTTCGTATTAAGTAATTATTTTTCAATACTAGCGTGTTGTCAAAAGATTTGTTTTTACGTTGGTATTTTGATTCCCGATAATAGGGAAGAGTGCTCTTTTGGTTGAGCTTTTTTAAGTTAAAAGAAGAAATATTAAATAGGGTAAAAATTTTTAAACCCAAAATTTATACAAACCCGAATTTTTTTTGTTTTGTTGGGTTTTATTAAATTTGGGGTTCCTTTAAATTTTAAAATTTTTTCCTTAATACCTTTTGACACAAAAATTATTTTGGGGAAAATTTCTCTATTGATTCTTAACGGGGGAATTTTGTTAAATTTTAAATCGAATTTTTATTTTTTGAATTGGGCCCCCTTTTATTTCAAACAATTAAAAAATATCTCCCGAAATATTGGGTTTTCGGTAAGGTTTTTATTTCTCCATTAAAAAACAAAATGTATTGCCATCGATACAGTATGGTAGTCACAATTGTTTAAAAAACAAGAAAAATACTATTGCTTCTATTAACGAAAAAATTAATGTTTTGTTCAATTCAACAGGCTTCTGTATGGCATTAAAAGGGCAACAAGTAAAAAAAAAGTTTTAAAGTAAATTTCCCTTAAGATCTTTAAAAACAAAAAATTTTTTTTTAGCGATTTTTTAAAAAAATAGTTAAATTAATAAAAATTTTTATATACATGGGACAGAATCAAAAACATTGCGGAAATTTTATTTTTTTTAATTTATTAAAGTTTTGGGGTATTTTGGTTTTTAAATTTTCATTTCAAAAAAATGGTTTTAAACGTGAGGGGAAAATCTTTTTCGTTTTGGGAAATTAAGTGGAAAGGTTTTTTCGATGGGCCCCGCCAAACTTGGCGGTATTTTTTAATTTTTTTTAAAATAATTTTTAGTTTTAGTTCCAATTTTAAATTTTAAAATTTTAAATTTTTTTTAAAACCCATCCAAAATGACCCCGTATATAAAATTTCAGCTCAAACTAAGGGTTTTAAAAAAAGTATTTAAACGATTGAAAATTCCACCAAAATAATTTTAAATAAAAAATATACAAAAAATATTTAAATTTTAAAAATTAAAAAATTATATAGAAAAAGTGGGAGTTTAAAAGGAAAAAATTGTTTAAAGAAACAAAACTTGGGGGGAAAGAGTATAATTTCTTAGAAAAAATTATGGGAATAACCCCCATTAGGAAAGGGTTGTCACAAACACCAAAAATTTTTAATTTAAAAGGGCCAGGTAAAATAATTTTAAAACCCCGACCCCGTTAATCACATAAAAATTGTTTAACCTCTTAAATCTCAAACAAGTAAAAAACATTGAATTTCGGAGCGTTCCAAAAACCCCTTTAAGAATTCCTCCCGAGGAGTTAATAAATATATTAATTTCAAGCTATTCAGCTTCGGGGGTTTTGATAACAAAAACTCGTAATTTTAAAACCAGGGGTAAATGACGAGGATGAAAAGGGGGAGTCGGAAACCTTTTTCTTTAATTTCCAACCAACGGAGGAGGGTTTGAGACTCAAAAAATATAACGTGAAAAGAAATCCCAAATTTTCAAAATGAACGCTATTGTGGAAAAAATCCCCTTATTCTTTTTAAATTTTAAATCTGTAAAAAAAATCGTTTTGCTTGTTTTTTGGGTTTTGGTTTGGGGGAAAATTTAAATTAAACCGGGGGAAAACCCACGCCCCAAAATTTTAAGAGGTTGATTGGTCAGTGGCCAAAAACTGGGGATTTTATTTTGGTTTTAGCCCCGGGTTAAAAAGTTGATGCTGGGTTAAATTTGGGGCCAAAAACTGATCTCTTTTTGGGTAAGATGTATATTTTTTTTTAAATTAGAAACTCATCTGTGACCTCTTCGCAAAAAAAAGGTTAAAAAATTATCAGGTCCATCATTAAAAATTTTTCATATAGCTGAATTTTTTGAAATAAATACATGCATAAAAAATTCACCCAAAAAACAGAATTATTTTTTAATTATTCAGTTTTTTAAAAGGTTTGAACTTTTTTGTGATGGTATCTATAAAAACCAGTGAAAGCCCCCATGTTAGGATGATCTTTTTGGCACAGTGCCCCGGTTCCTTTTTGGATGGGATGGTGTCCATTTTTCCCCTTTCCCATTGGTGACCCGGGCCCGGGCAAAGGGGAAAATGCAACAGTAGGGGTTTCCCAAATTTTATCCACCTTGTAATCCAAGCCGTCGACACAGGACCCCTTCCAAAACAAAGTCGCCAGACAAATGACGTAACCAAAAAAAGCCTTTCGACAAAAAATGATGAATCAACAAACCCGTCCCCAAAAGATGACGCAAACCCACAAGTCATTACAAAAGGGGACAAACCCACAAGCCCCCACTGAATGACGAAAAAACAACCCGACGTACAAATGACGAAACCACAACCCGGGTCCCGGGGAGGACGGAACTGTTCACAAGCTGGGGTTCTTTTCCCCCTTTATTCTCCCCAAATCATTTTGGAGGGGTTTTGGGCGGTAGATTTATAAAAAAAGAAAGAGTTTCCATTTTTGTGAGGGATCTTTTTTACATGGTGGCTAAGTTACAAACTTTTGAACCCAAAAAGGTGCCCTTTTTTTAAACCTTGTTTAAAAGAAAAAAACACTTGGGGTCCCAAGACGGGGGTTTACAAAGATGATTTTGATTTTTTAAGGGGATATCGATTGGGAAAGGGGAAATTTCTGGACATGATGTTATAAGACGAATTTTTCTTTTTTTTTCAAAATAAAGCATCTTTTTTTGAATGTAATATCCCCAAATTGACTTTTTAAATGTTAAATTTATTTAGAGGGTTTACGTATTTTTGAAAAACTAAAAAATTATTATGTAAAAAAAATTCAATATTTTTAAATTGAAATTCAATTATTTTTAAAAACCCTGGTGATGATCCAAAATATTTTTGCCCGGGTTTATTTTTACAAAGAATAAGACGTACTTTAAAATATATAATATATATATATGTTGGGGGTGTGTGTGTGTGTCACACGAAACCATAGGTAAAATGTAAAAACTAGGTAAAACCCCCTTTTAACACATTTTTTTAGAAATTTCTTATAACCCTCGCACCAGAAAGTATCACAAGGGGGTTTTACAAGAAGAAGGTGAAGCACACATGACAAAGAAGAGATGATTAAAAAGAAACATTCCCTGCCTTTTTTCTGGGAATCAAAAACCCCCTTTCAGACTCCCTTAAATCAGCGTCACTAACCACTATAACGGGGTTTAGTGGCTTTTTACACCTTCAAAACGTTGTTGGGGCAAGGATAGTTTTTTTAATCTGATTTTCTTAAAGCTTTTAATCAGGTGAAAATATAATATTTTTTTTATATAATTCCCGGGTGTTTATTTAAGTTTTTTACAACTTCTACGGGTTTTTTTGAAAATTTCAAGCAGTTCAGTTTTTTAAATGAGCTTTAAAAAATTTCAGTTTTTAAATAATTTTTAATTTAATTTTAAAATTTTTAGGGGTTTTAAAATTGTTGACTGTTAGGACCCTTTTTTAAAGTTGCTGAAAAAAAAACCCGAATTTCACTGCCATCGAAACAAAATTTTTGTAAGACATTTCAAATATTGTTTGACCCTTAAACCATGGTCAAGGACGAGGGGAACACCTGAGATGTTTTCCCCCCCACCAACCCGCCAAATTTTAACGGGAGGACGTTTAAACTTTGACATATTTTTAACAATTGCTTCCCCCTAATGGGGGTCTTAGGGACACTGGGGTTTAAACCGTGACATGCCAAACCCTGATCTGAAAAACTTTGACCACTAGGCTAAAGTGGCCACCATGGAAGATCGACATTCTCTTTGGGGTTAAATACAAAACAACATTTATGTAAACCTTAAATTTCACCATTCAGGGGTTCCAAAATTTTAAACCCGCTCTTTCATATTTTTCATAATGTTGTTTAAAATTATGCGGCTTTCCCCCAATAGCATTTTCCTTATTTTCACGTTACATTAATTTAAACCAATCATTTAAGAGAACAAATTGAGCATGGTTTACCATGCATCTGTTACTACATGCTTGATTTATAAAGAAACGCAACAAGGCCCATTTTCCCTTTGAAATATCCTCCAAAAAAAGAAGAATCTATCCTGAGTAGATTTTTTTAAAGTTTGTTACTTTTTTAATAACGATAATCTGATATAAGTTTAACTTTTCCCAAAATAAAAACAATTTATAATTTTTTTTTAAAACAATTATATTTTTTGGGGGTTTTTCCATCATTTAACGTGGTTTTTGAAGCCTTTACAAAAATTTCTTGAGCAAAATAAAAGAGAATATTGTGCCGATTCCTTTTTTTTCATTGAAAGCTTTGGGTTGGCATTGAGGTTTGGGGGGGTAACTTTTTTTGAAAAATAAAAAATTATGGGATTTAAAGGAAGAAAACAATTTTAGCCCTTTTAAGGGAAAAATTAAAAAAAAATTTTTATAAAAAGATTGAATCACCTATTTTTTCCCTTTTTTGTGCATATAAAAAATTTTAAACAAAATTTTTAAAAAAATATAACAAAAAATGAATGAGGCTGGGAAAAGATATCTTAGGGGAAACATCTGCCTATTCAAGAAAACGAAAACGTCATCTTTTGGGAAAAATGCGGAAGGCCCCTTTTAAAAGTAGTAAAAAATATCCCCATATACAAGTTCATACCAAAGAAAAACCCCTTTTGTTTGGGGAGAAAGCCACGAGCTTAAAAGAGTAATAATGGTTTAAGAAGACATTTTGGAACATGACAAAAGAAAACCCATAATTTTTGAAATATGCAGAATGGATTTCGTACAAAGGGTAATTAAAAACACATGAGCGTGTTTTTGGGAAAAAGCCTTAATGTTTTTTTGGGGAAAAATGAAAGGGGGGCCTTTCTCAAAAAAGGTAATTTAAAAAATCATATGCGTGTTCATAATCAGGAAAGGCCTTTTTTTGTGAAATCTGTATTAGGGCTTTTCCAAAAACGGTAATTTAAAAAAATTTACGTATTCATACCCCAAAAAAAAGCCTATTTTTGAAGAATGTAGCAAAAAGGTTTTCTTCAAGGGGGGGATTTAAAAGACATATGCGTGTTCATACCCAATGAAAGGCCTTTTGTTTGTGAAATATGTAAAGGGCTTTTTCAAAGGGTAATTTAAAAAAATTTTCGTAATCATTTTCCAAAGAAAAGCCTTAAAAAGTGAAATATGCAGGAAGGGTGTTCTGCAAGGAATGATTTTAAAGTCATATACGGGGGGTTCATTTTGAAAAATAGCCTCATGTTTTGGGAAATTTATAATAAAGATTTGCCAAAGTGCCCCATTTGAAGACTTTACATAAATCCAAAGGAAAAAAAGACCCCTTAACGCGTCATTTTTTAAAGGGTTACTTTTTTAAAACCGGGTTTTAATAATGATTTACAACCCAAAAAAATGTTAATTTTTTTTGGTTTGGAATTTTTTTGAACGTTGTCTTAATGCCCCCCATTGCAATGATTCTTTTTACATTTACAAATTAAAGAAAATGGATGTGAAAGAATCAACCTTATTATAATTTTAAATCTTTTTTTTCCGACATAAAGAGAATGACATATGAACATTGAGAATGAAAGAGAGAGAAATAGATCAATGCTTATTTCTTTTAGCATATTTTGGTGATTTTTATTCCTTTAGATTGTAAAGATTTATATTTTCTTGTTTTTTTATTCCTTAGTGTTGTAATGCTTTAGTAAGATTTATGCTGTTTATAATATTAGTGTATTAATTTTGACAAAAATAAAAACTATATTTTGTTATATCGTCCAATTGTGGATTCCTTAGTAAATTATCGGTTCATTTGTACATGAGTATATATTACCTTGAAGTATTATTTATATGGTGTTTTCAGTTTAAGATTTGAATTACCTTTCAACTTTAAAAGCAAATATTACTTAAAAGTATGACATACTTCCAAATATTTGATGTATAATAGAAGTCAATTATTTGATAAATTTAAAACATTGTTTGTTGCTGATTTTGATAAAAAATATTTCTACGAGTCATTGCCTTTTAAAATATACATTAAAATATTTTGCTTAAAAATATTCATTTTTGGTTTCCTAAGTTCAACTAAATATGCTTCTTATTTAATTACTGATTGGTTCTTATATTTAAGTAAGTTCTATAAATAGAAAATACTTCTCCTTTTATATATATATATATAAATGTATATTAAAGTCACTATATATAACAAAATTCACGCAAAACATTACGTTATATATAAATTTCAAATTTATTTAGAAACTTCAGTAGGTGTTTGTTAATATAAAAGATATCGTATGTTAAAGTATCGGCAAATATTTCGATCCATTTAGAGTTCTAAAATTTGTTTTTAATTTAAAATTTAAAATATTATGGAATATTTTAAATAGGATGATATATACTTGAATAATGGCTCGTGTGCTGGTCGCATTTTTAATTAAATTAATTTTCGTATTAAGTCATTCTTTTTCAATACTAGTGTGTTATCAAAAGATCTGTTTTTTACGTTGGTATTTTGATTCCAGATAATATGGAAGATTACTCTTTTGCTACGCTGTTCACTTTTAAAACAAGAAATATTAAATAGAAAGTCAAAATTAAACGAACTATGCGAATCGAATTTTTTGATGTTATCTTATTCAATTAGTATGATAAATTGTTTAATCCCATTAGACATAATATTTTAGAAAAGTGTTCATTGAAAGTATATCTGGGTATTTTTTAAGCTTTCCAAATATGAACATTTACAGGTATTTTAAATAATTCTCTTTATTTCAAGCAATTGAAAATAACTCCCCCGAAATTTAAGTATTTGATGCATGTTTTTATTTCTCCGATAGAAAAATAATATTTTGTGTCATCGATGCAGTATGAATAGCAAAAATCAGTTCTAAACGAGAAAAATACTGAATTTTTCGGTTAACGATACAACTACAATCAAAAGTTCACATCTTAAAAGCTTCAAAAGGATATTACGGAGATCCGGCAAATCAATAGAAGCTCAAGTTAAATTGCTTTAGTTTATGTACCTTTCTCTCATGAATACAAATTTTACAGTAGGTTATGAGTAATATGAATAACACCTAACGTAGGATTTTGTCTTTTGTAAATTTAAATTATATATGAATTTTGTAAAAGTCGAAATTTTTTCTCTTAAAATTTAGTTTAAAAAGGCCATATCTAAAAAAGGTTTGCAAGATATACCTAATTCCCACCATTAAAATGTTTAAACATGTTAAAAGTCTGCTCTTTGAAAATTTTAGGATAATATAATGTGTAGAGAGAAGTTTTGAGAAAAAGGTACACAAATTGAAAAATTTTATATTTTGGGAAAACTGGCTTTAAAGTAAAAATTTGTAGTTTTCTGAACATTTATTTTTTTAGTACTTTACAGAAGCATATGAAGCCTTTTTTAACTCTCTATTCTTACAAAAGACGTTACTAATTTCCTTATTTTCATTATTTTTTTTAATTCTGTCTTTTTCGGGTATTTTAGAATGCTTTCGTTGGCCTACACTGATCCTACGTGGATTTAGTTTTTTGAAGCACGACACACAGTTATAACTTGGTTCAATATCACAATGTTTTAAGATCATTAGATGCTATTAAGATCGTTACATGACTCATATTGAACTGTGCAATAGCCATATTTACCCCTAATTTCTGAGTTTTTTATTCCACAAATGTAGAATTCAGAATCTCTGACCATATGGTGTCATTAACTGACTCAATTGGATTCTGGGTAATGCTCTGTGGGTTCCATATAAACACTTTCTTAATAACATATGAACACCTAGAGCTCTAACAATTGACTTCATTTAATTCATTATGGTGTATTTGTTTATAATCATAGTGCCTTTTGATACATTCAGCTTCTGTCTTTTGAAACTTGGACCGGGCATTTATAATCACAGAATACAGTCCATGTAGAGGACTCGTTTTTGAAGACAGAAGATGAAAATAAACAGCCCAAACAAAAGTTTTTCATGCTGTGTAGATCATTGATATTATTTCGAATAGCCATATTTGAATATCTTTGTGAATATCTTTGAATTTTTTATATTAAAATGTCGGTGAGTCGGTTACGACCACTTGGGCTTTTTCTATCATTTAACTTTTTTATCTCTGTTTTGTTTTTAAGATCCAAAAGACGTGTACAGTTCCATTTTTGAACTTTTGAATAAGCCACTCTGACTTTTCCACCTGAATATCATATTTATTCGCGGTATTCAGAAACTTATGCAAGAGGAAACACAGTTGCTCCTAGCAGAGCTCATTGGATGCGCGACAAGGAGTAGCTTTTTTTTAAATAAATAAATAAAATAACTTTAATTATATTGTATTTAATCATATATATTATTTTAAACAAAAATATTTAAACTCTAGAAAATATAAAAATATGAGAGAGAGAGAGAGAGAAAATCGATAGTTTTTTAAAATTCATGTGCCGAACCTTCTTAAAATGAAAAAGATGTAGATGGAAATACAACAATACTTAATATTGGGGAGACAAGTGTATCTTCCTGGTACAAAAATACCGGAATAACCTCATTAGGTATTAAAGTTGTTACACCACAAATTAATACACAGTGCTATTAGACGTTACACAGAGCTAGAGACATATTTAACGTGCATCACTTCCCTAAACGGCGAGTATTCAGCGGTATTAGGATAGAACTCATGATACCCTAAACACGAGTCCATTATGTTGACCACTAGGATATCACGACCACAAGGATTCACAACTGGGGGATACAGATAAATCACACTTGATTGCACAAATGATGTGATTGAATCCCGCACGATCTGTACTGGTGTTTTAAAAACATTTTTCTATTCGTAGTTTTGGGACAGAATCTACTAGATTCTGACCTTGGTTCAGGCACGCAGATATTGCTAAAACTTAGCAAAGCAACGTTGGTTACCTCGTACCTGAAGGGAATGTCAAAGATAGCTCATTAAAAGTTTTGGAGGTCGAAACGAAGAGAAACCAAATGTAGTATCCGTCAACGCGGTCTTAACATTTATTTCGTATATGTTGCGTATTTAGAGATTCAGTTTCGAGAAACGTTTACTGACAGAAAACACTTATAATGTCAATAACATAAGCGTGCAAACAGGGCTCCGTAGTATAAGTTGCATTAAGTAATGGTTTTATACGGGAAACCTAAAGTAATTGTGAATCCTGTCGTCTACATATGGTTCTAAAGACTTATTTAACGATCGACTCCGTTGGCTTTGAGGTAGGAATCCCGCTTCGAAAGCCGAAGGTTAAGGATTCAATTCTGGCTGAAGTCGATAGGTTTTTGGATGCAAAAACCGTAGGCACGCATGTCATACGATTATGAGACATGTAAAAGATTCCTTGAGTATCGATTTGGCTCTGGTACTCTCGACAAAATTAGGCTCAAACTCATGACACTCCAGTCACGTGTCCGTGACCTTGACCACTAGGCCACTCCTGTTGCTGCAGAAAAGACTTTAATTAAAAACTAAACCAAATCTCTTTTTTATGAGATTGTAGAAGCAGAGTAAAAATAAATCAATCTTGTTTAATATCCCTCCATTTTGCTTGCTGAGGTTTGGATTTTTAAAAAGATTTTTTTAAATAACGAGGAAATTGAAACACGCCAAGTTTCATGTTTCAAATTCATTTTTATGACTCTTTTGTAATGAAAGGTCATCGTGGCTGGCTTTGTCACGAGTTCGAGTCTAGTACCACTAAAGACCCACCATTTAGGGGAGCGATGCACGTCAAATCTGTCGAGAGCTCAAACGTCCTCCCATGTGTGTGGTGTAGTAGTTATTAGAGGGGGTGCCAGCTCAGGTGTCATCCACGTAACTTAACCGTGGTTCAAAATTACGAGGTTCGTTGCCAAATACCCTCGTGTAGCTTAATCGTAAGTCGTGAATATTCACTCACTCACGCTCACTTTGAATGAAAATTTGACGTTCCGTGAGAAATAGGAAAGTGAAAAGGAATGCCGGTTCTAGTATCGTCCTCGTGACTTGACCAAGGTTCAAAGTCAAGAGGTCAGTTACCCGTAGCCCTCGTGTAGATTTAGACAGAATGAGTCAGATTTTTTTAACGTCGCTCTATAAAGCAGCACGAGGACCTCGATTGGTGACAGACCTCGGAATTTCGTTTTACTTTAGAGAATGATGTTATTAAAAATCAGACCGAATCTGTAATGAAATTTAGAGGCACATTGAAAATACCTCAATCTTTCAGATCCCTCTCTTTTATCTTGAAAAATTTTGATTTTACGCTAAACTTTAAAACAAGGTTATATTTAACTTTTTAAAAAAGACTCCACAGATTGGTGCTGAATTCATGGTATAGACTTTAAGGGAAAGGATATTTAACAATTATTTATTGTAGAGGAATGTATGGGCGCAAGCGACGCGGTGAGGCACAAAAAAAAAAAATAAGAGAAGAAAGAAAAGACAAAGTGTTTATTGAAAGCGTCGTTCACAAGTGTAATGTTTACAATAGCCGTCAAAACTGTTCAGCACATGAGATATGAAATCTAGTTGCAGTGCATATTACTGTACCAACTCAGTGTCAGTCGAAGAAGTTGGTGTGTGGGATTCAAAGCTTGTACCTGCTGAAAATGGAAGAGCTGCTAGCGATTTTTTAGCTTAATTGGTCACAGTACGATTCAATTGACAAGAAGCGGTAAAAAATCAGCATTTAAAGCGTAGCATTTTAAAATCCCTTCACAAATTTAAAATTTTTTTCTTTTAAAAGTTATATGGCTAGCTTTTTACGAAATTTTCAACACTAAATCTGTTTTACGCAGCATACACACATAGGAGGCAACCAAAAATATTTTAAAAATCCTTAAATTAAAATTTTTGCGTAAATCGTACCATGTCCTTAACACTCTACAAACGGTCTGATGAATCACACTTACGTGATGAGCAACAGATGATTTCTTCCAGGCTTGGACAGCGTACAGCTCTTCGCCGACTAGCATCACGTCCAGTGACGTGAAACGAACGTATTTCAAAGTTGACGAGGTAAATGCTGAAAATTTTGTGTGATCTGGCATTCGTCAATCAGGAAACTGAGCATGATAAATTTGTAGCGCCTTTTTGCTGTTACCATCTGCACGGCCGTTCATGTAACGCAGGTCTGCATCTTAGGCATACATAAAGTCTACCATCGTACATGCCAGTACAGTTGCGAATGGAGCTTTTCCCTTCTGAGAGGCATTATATTGAAGGAGGGGAAGATATCTTCTGTCTCCAACCGGCAACGCACAATCAACCGATAGCTCTCCATATATCTTTTCTTTATTTTTCATTCTCCTCTGTGTGGGCCTCACCGCATCGCTTTCACCAATATATTCCTATACAATAAATGATTGTTTTATAATATCATGTATCTACCCTGAAAGTGTGTACCATGAATTTGGGACACCCTGTATTTAGAATGGATAGACAAGACAAATCACAGTATTCGAATTAATCTTTGTAATACCTACACTCATTTTTGGATACAAATTCTACGCCAAATAATCCAAACGAAAGACTCAAAAATTTTGATACTAAAATTATACATCCATGTTCCTTATTTTACATAATACACATTTGTGCTTTCTGGGGATTATAAGTATTTTCTTCATTATATCTTTTTTCGAATGTCTCTATCCTTGATGACTATATTTGGAGTATTTAATCTTGATAATTTGATTTGAGAAACCAATCACCATTTTGCATGTGACAACCTTCGGAAAACGGGGCATGAAAATAGAATTAAAATACAATGTCCATAAAATTAAATATGATTTTGGATATTTGGGAATTTTGAGTGAAATTTTTTAGTGAAAATTTGCAGTTACGGTAAATCTTATATTGAAAATTCAAATTAATATTTTTAAGTAATATTTATACAGTATATAAATAATATCATTATCTGCGCTTGGAGCTGTAAAATTTGTATTACTTTGGACAGTTTTTAAAATATATCAATTTTTATTGCAACACGCACTTCGATTTAAAAGAAAAAAATGTCATTTTCTCACAAAATGGAACAATAAAATACGTATTTATATACACAGTTATTAAATTATAGACTCTCCTACAGATAAAACGGAATAAAATATTTTCTGAAAATTTCTATTAAATATCTTATAAAGAAATACTATGAAGCCAAAAATTCAAAAACTTAGTTTCTCAGGAAAATGCATTTAAAAACTTTAATATAATATGAACAATTTTTGACAAACTGTGTACATTTTTTAAAGTCATAATATTTATATCACAAGCTCTCTTTATAGTTTAATATCTAACTAATTTGGTTATTTTCTTAACCTTTTGCTGCTTCTGGAGAGTTTTATAGACAATAATAATTGTCGTTTTTAGTGAAATTTTGATGAAAAATTGCAGTTACGATCTTTTATACATAATTTTAATGAATGTATTTAACTAATATTTATACAGCACATAAATAGCATCTTTACATGCATTAAGAATTTACAGGTTTGCTGTACTTAATTTTTTTAAATATGCCAAATTGTATGCCAAAACTCGATTTTTAAAAATAATATTTTTTCCATAAAAGCAGTAAAGTACGTAAATATATACACTGATTAGATTTCCCTTGATAATGCAGAGATAACTAAATAAAACATGTCCTGGAAATTACAATTCAATATCTTAAAAAAATATTTTGTGTAGGGCTTCTGGTTTTGTAAACTTAATGTGGCCGTGGTAGCCGAGTGGTATAGGTATCGGATCGTGGCTTGCCTTGACACTTCGAGCCCAGTACCACTAAAGACCCAGCGTGTAGGGCAGCGATGCACGATAAATCTTTCGAGAGCTAAAACGTCCTCCCGTTGGTGTGGTGTGGTAGTTAGAAAGGGGGGGTGCCAGCTCAGGTGTCGTCCACTTCACTTGACCATAGTTCAAAATTACGTGGTCCGTCGCCAAAAGCCCTCGTACAGCTGAACAGTGCGACGTTAATATTCAATCAACCAATCAATGAATTTGTAAACTCCATTTCCGGTTTACTAGCTATGCTGCAGATTTGCTTCTAAATATTGTATGAACAAATTCAGAGCGTCTTTGGAATCTTAAATGTAAGGCCCCATACAATAAAAACATAAAAGAAGCTACGAAAATTTTCCCAAAATGCGAAATTTGTGGGAAGTGACATACCTTATATCTAGCCATTATTTCTATGAATAAATAACGAACGCATTTCTTTCTCAATGTTCCTACGAATAGAATCAGTGGGAAAATTTTACACATGACCTTACAATCTGTTTATCAACCGTTTTAAGATAAACTAAAATTGTGTTTTGCGTAGTACTTTTAAAATTGACCCGAGTCCAATGATTACAAAACTCTCCTATTTAAATTTAAATCCGACTACCCTAAAATCATGATTTTTTTCAAAAATTGAAATTTTTATCATTTTATTTTATAGACCATCTTATTAGCTTTTATAAAATATCCAATTTTTTATTTTTCGTTCACTAGAACAAAAGTTACAACTGTTTTAGTAAAAGCAGATGACACTCCCGGTTGGTAACTGCCGACCGGAAGTGGCATTATGAAACCAAAACTGAAAGGGCTTTTTTCGGTTTTTTTCCACTTTTTCAAAATATATTTTTGAAGTAAAGTATATTTTAATATTATTTAAACGCTATTAAAAAGCCTCACTTATTTTTTTTTTGTAAAAGGAGTTTTCACATCTCGCAATTTCAAGATATTTGTTTATTTACACCTTAACGTTCGATATTACTGCCAACTTTTTTTCTCATTCTGGTTTTTACTGAAATAAGTTCATTTTGATTTTCGTATTTTATAAAGTTGCTTTTTAATTATTCTTTAAATTTCTGCCATGGGACATGGACGAAAGTTACGTCAGAAAAAGCGAAAGTTTCATGGTAATTTCCACACTACTAAAAAAAAAAGTTAGTGATGGAAGTATTAGCTCTGAAAATTTGGGAAGAGGATTAAGTGACACTTTATTAAATGTTGATTCCGGAACTCTTTCTGGTAATAGGATTTTCGACATCGAAATACTCATATCAATATTCTCTATTCTTTCTTGTCCTGTTTGCTATAATCAAGAACTGTACTTGATTGGAGACTCAAGACTTGGTTTGCAGTCAAATTTGTGTCTCAAGTGTAAGAACTGTTCATTCACAAAAGGATTCACTTCTACACATCAAAGGTGAATAATTTAAATACTATTAACCTTCTTCTTGTCTTTGGATTGAGAGTTATTGGAAAAGATTTTCAGCTGGAAAGAAACTGTTCAGTATGCTGAATATTCCTTATCCGTCAAAAGGTACATACAGACAACATGAAGTTAAGTTGCTGCATGCTGCATCACAAGTTGACAAACAATTCAATGTTGGAGTCAGCAAAATCCATTGCGGTATGTTCAAATGAGTGCGGCGTTAGTGTAGATGGTACATGGCAAAAACGTGGCTGAATGGATGTGTTTCGGCAATTTCTGTGGACTCTGGAAAAATATTAGACATTGAAGTCCTCAGACAATAAGGCCGTGTGTGTATGAAAACAGGAAAAACATCGGGACCCTCCAAAAAATGCATAGTGTCACATTTTTGTAAAAATCACAAAGGATCAGCGTCTAATATGGAAACTGTTGGTGTTTATAGCATTTTTGAAAGGTCCGAAGCAAACCGCGGTCTTCGATATACGTCTTACTACGGGGATGGGGATTCAAAGGCGTTCAATAATGTGAAAGACATTAATGGTTATGACAGCATAGTTAAATATGAGTGCATAGGACATGCGCAGAAGAGAGTTGGCTCTCGTTTACGAAAGCTGAAGAAGTCTACAAAAG
>BMAV01009273.1:0-85573 GCA_019973955.1 Trichonephila inaurata madagascariensis
CAATCCTTTATAAGATCCGGTTTGGGGGCCCAAAACACTTGGGGGGCCCAAAGTTCCCCCTTTACGCCACTGGTTCCCACCCCTGGTTTAAACCCCCGGATCTGTGAATGGAAGCTAAATGAAAGCCATGACTGGTTTGTTTCATAAGAATATTAAATTTTTAAAACTTAAAATTTAATATTAAAATTAATTTTTTCAAAAAGTTAGTTAATTTTAATTTGTATTTTTGACGGGTTAACATCTGCTTATGTTCCGTTACTAAATTTATGAAAATGGTAATATTGCGTAGTAAAAAAATTGTGTCTGGACACCGGTGTCCAGTTTTCGTTGGGATTATCTTAAAATTTTTTTTTGCACTGCAAAATTGCAGTTTATATCGGCATTTTGTATTCTAAAAGTTAGAAAAAATGAATGAACTCAATACTCGTTTTGTTTATGGTTTAAAGATTGATAGGTAGAGGTGTTTCAGCAGGAAGAAACTTTTGTGCTTTTTTGAATCTCCCTCCCTTTCTCCCCCAAAAGGCATTCCCCCAAAAAAAACTCCTCAGTGCTGCTCTTCCATTGGAGAAAAAAAAATAATGACGAAAAAGGGTTTTGGAAATTTAAAAAAAATTTTCGATACGTAAATTGTGGTGTTTCGGTGGATGGTACCTGGCAGCGTCGGTTTTTCTTCGCTAAATGGCAATATCTTTTGCGGGGAAAAATTGGGGGAACAAAACTTTACCCCTTTTTTTGAAAAAAATCAATTCAAAGAGGGACAAAAAAATGTGAAATTGCGGTGTAATCATCTAAAGATCTTCACCCAGTATGGAACCGATTGGGGCTTATGAATTTTGAGAGGTCGGAAGATCATAGAATGTTACGATACACTGACATTTTGGGGGTAAATTTCCCAAAACTTTTGATGCCTGAAGGACATTTATGGGGAAAAACTCTGTTAGAAACTAGAGTTTATAGGGGATATTCAAAAAAGAGTTGGAACAAGGCTTCGAAAAATTTAAAAACAAAAAAAAAGGACTCGGGGGGAAATAAAAATTTACTGATGGTTTAATTTAATACAGAAATTTCTAGGGAATTGTATTCGAAACAATATTGGGAACTTGGACAAAATGCGTCTGCTGTTATTGCTGCCTTCTTTCATTGTTGCTCATCAAAACATCAGCCAAAACTGGACAGTGCCCTGTCGGGGTGAAAGTTGGTGTAAATTTTAACGGGCTAAAGCTTCAAAGTTCTCAGGATAAATCCTTGGGGCGCCCCAAAATATTGTTTAAAACGATGCCGTTTATATGGATTTTATGACGAAATCGTTTAAAAAAATCTTTAAAGGCAAAACTGAAAAAAGAAAGTTTTAATGCAATTTTGTGGGTTTAAAAAATTTTTGTTGAGCATCAAAATTGCGTTTGGTTCTTAATTGCTGTTGTGCAGTTTAATAATGGCTTTCGGGGGTTAATTTATATTAAATGAAATGGGTATTGTGTTTCGGGTTATTATACTGAGGGGGCAAAAAACCTTCGATAATGAGCGCATTGCAGATTCCCAAAGCACCCTGCCAACAGCAAAACCTGAAGAAGAAAACTGAGGGCCATTCGAAAAAAAAAAAAAAAAATTGAGGAAGAGGAAGAATTAAAACAAAACTGGAAAATTTTAAGTTGTTTTTTAATATTTACTTTATGTAACTTATAATATATTTTTTTAAAAGTGTTTTTTAAGAATGAAATTGTCACGGGAAATTTTTTCACGAAAACTGGATATCTCCCAAAAAAATTTATAAAAATTTAATGAAAATTTAAAACCTTATGTTATGCCCTTGAGAGTGTAGCAAAACCGGTTTTAAGATACCACATTTAATCCCTTTTATAGTACTTTTTGCTTAGAATATAGAGTAATTTTTTACGAAAAAAACTTTGACGTGAATTCGAAACTCATTAAATTTTTTTTGAAAAATTTTTTAACCTGCGGGTTTTTGACACTTCAGGTGGATCAATAAATTATCAATCAAATTAAAAATTCATTATGTCAATATATTTTTTTTTTTGCTTTTTTTCCCAAAATTAAATTTTTTTTTTTTATAAAAAAATTTTTTTTTAAAAACAGAGGTGATGCATGGGATTTATTTGATAATTATAACTCTTTAAAGCCCTTTTTGCTTTTAAAAATAAAAATTTTTGAAAATCAATTTTGAAAAAAAGGGCTTCGAACTAGTCGTTTCCTTAAAAGGGTTCATTTTGGAAATCCTCATCTTGAAAAGGGATTTGACTGGGACAAAAAAAAAAACCTCTGCTCGTTTAATTTTTGCCTGCTTCCCCTTTCGTTTTCATTTGAAATGTTATGAATGAAATAGAATCCCCGCTACTACTCTATTGTTTCAAAAATTTTTAGGGGGAAAAAAAAATCACTCTTAATATCTATTGTTTGAACATTCAATAGAGGGCAGATACTCTTCTTTCTTTATTCACTTAACCTCATTTGACATCTACTTTCCCCATCACTAAAGGCCATTCTTTAGGCGAAAGATGCAACCAACTGGGGCTTTCCCACCATTTTTGGTCAAACTGTTTTTTGCACCCTCTCGGGCAGTCGCGGTTTAGGGAAAATTCTCTGACACCAAATACATATGGCTTTGCCCTTTATAAGACCCGGGTTTGGGGCCCCAAAAAACTTGACTTGGGGGGCCCAATGTTCCCCCGTTACGCCACTGGTTCCCTTTTTCCCTTTGGTTTTTAAACCCCGGATCTTTTTTTTATAAGCATGATGAAAGCCACCAGCCACTGGGCTTCAAGATTTCATAAGAATATTAAATTTTTAAAACTTAAAATTTAATATTAAAAATTTTAATTTTCAATAAGTTAGTTAATTTTAATTTGTATTTTTGACTGGTTAACATCGGGCCTTATGTTCCGTTCCCCCAATTTCTGAAAATGGAAAAAAATATTGCGTAGAAAAAGGGGGAAATTGTGTCTGGACACCGGTGTCCAGTGTTAAAGGTTTGGATTATCTTAAAATTTTTACTTTGCACTGAAAAATTGAGTTTCATATCGGCTTTTTTGGAAATTTCTAAAAGTTAGAAAAAAAATGAATGAACTCAAATTTTTTTATGGTTTAAAGATTGATAGGTGGGAGGTGTTTCAGCAGGAAAAAAATTTTTGTGCTGTTTTAAACCCACCTCCCTTTTCTAAAAGCTTTTCCCGCCAACAAAAAAAAAACCTCCCCCAGTGCTGCTCCTTTCCTTTTGGAAAAAAAATAATGAATGACGAAAGAAAAAGGTTTGGGAAATTTAAAAAATTTTCCATGATACTGTAAATTGTGGTGTTTGGGGTGGATGGTACCTGGCAGCCTTTTTTTCTTCGCTAAATGGCAATATCTTTTGCGGGGAAAAATTTTTGGGGGAACTTTAAAACTTTACCCTTTTTTGAAAAAAAATCAATTCAAAGAGGGAACAACAAAATGTGAAATTGCGGTGTAATCATCATAAAGATCTTAAAGTAGGGAAACCCGGGATTGGGGCTTATCAAATTTTTTTGAGAGGTCGGAAGATCATAGAATGTTCGATACACTACTATTATGGGGATGGAGATTCCAAAGTTTTTGATGCCGTGAAGGACATTTAGGGGAAAAGACTCTGTTACGAAGCTGAGTTTATAGGCATATTAAAAAAAGAGTTAAACAAGGCTTCGAAATTAAAAGCAAAATAAAGGACTGGGGGAAAAGGGTAAAATTGACTGATGGTTTAATTAATAAGCAAACAGAATTATTTAGGGAATTGCTATTCGAAGCAATTTTGGGGAACTTGGACAAAATGCCCCCCTGCTGTTATTCGCCTTTTTTTCATTGTTGCTCATCAAAACATCACCCAAAAAACAGGGGAAAGTCCCCCGTCGGAGCTAAAAAGTTGGGAAAATTTTCCCAACGGGCTAAAGCTTCTAAAGGTGTCTCAGGATAAACCTTGGGACCCCAAAAAAATATTGTTAAAAAGATAAAGCCCGTTTAAAAGGATTTGTATGACGAAATCGTTTAAAGAAATCTTTCCCGGAAAAAACTCAGAACCCAAAAACGAAAGTTTTAATGCAATTTTGGGGCCCGGGTAAAAAAATTTTCTTTTGAGCATCAAACATTGCGTTTGGGGTTCTTATATTGCTGTTGTGCAGTTTAATAATGGTTTTGGGGGGTTTAAATTTTTCCATATTAAATGAAATGGGTATTGTTTTTGGGGTTATTATACTGTACGGGGACAAAACCTTCGATAATGAGCGCATTGCAGATTCCAAAGCATCCCGCCAACAGCAAAACCTGAAGAAAAAAACTGGGGGCCATTCAAAAAAAAGAAATAAAAAAATTGAGGAAGAGGAAGAATTACATACAAAACTAAATTTTAAGGGTTTTTTTTTAATATTTATTTTTATGTAACTTATAAGTATTTTTTTTAAAAGTTTTTTTGAAGAATGAAATTGTCACGAGAATTTTTAAAAAAAACTGTGATATCTCCAAAAAAAATTTTTTCAATAAAATTTTGCAACACTTATGTTATAAGCCCTTGAGAGTGTAGCAAACCGGGGTTTTTTAAGATTTCACATTTAATAAATTTTATAGTATTTTTTGGCTTAGAATATAGAGAATTTTGACAAAAAATTTTTGACGGGGAAATTCAAAAGCTCTTTAAAATATTTTTTTTTTAAAAATTTTTTAACCTGCGGTTTGTGACATTTCAGGTGGTTTCCAAAAAAGTATCAATGAAATTTAAAAAATTACATTATGCCCAAATATTTTTTTTTGTTTATGCTTTTTTTTCCCAAAAATTTAAAATTTTTTTTAAAAATTTTATAAAAATTTTTTTTTTCAAAAACAGAGGTGATGCATGGTTTTTTATTTGAAAATTATAACTTTTTAAAAGCCTATTTATGTTTCAAAAAATAAAATTCTTCAAAAAAATCAATTTTAAAAAAAAAGGTCTTCGAACTTAATTCCCTTTAAAGGCTTGCATTTTGGGAAGGGTCTCTAATTTGAAAGGCATTTGACTGGGACTTAAAAAACCAAAAACCCTCTGCTCGTTTAAAATTCTTCCCCCCCTAAGTTTCCCTTTTAAACCCCTTTTTTGAAATTTGAAATGTTATGAATGAAACGTAGAATCCCCCGCTACTACTTTTATTGTTTCTAAATTTTATAGGGGGAAAAAATAATCACTTTTAATATCTATTGTTTGAACATTCATCTTTTAGAGGTCACCGATACTTTTTCTTTCTTTATTCACTTCAACCTCTTTTGACATCTATTTCCACATCACAAAAGGCCCACCTTGGGGGGGGGATGAAAACCAACTGGGACTTTCCCCACCTTTTTGAGATCCGCTCGTTTGGCACCCTCTACTCGGACAGTCTGCGGGATTCAGAACCCAAATATGTCTCCAGGCTTTGACGGGTGTCAGTTTTTCAATTTTTGAACAGGGTTTTGGGGGAACAAATACCCCAAGGTTCTTCCCCTTCAACCAAAAGCTAATACTGTGGGTAAAGTCTGTCCGGGGAATAAACCGTCGCCCGGGTTGAAACTTTTTTAAAGACATTTTGGGGAAAGAAGAGCAAATATAGCATCCCCAAGGGTTCCAGTCCCGGAAAATTTTTTTTCCCTTTTTTTTCCCCTTGGTAACCTGTTTTACTTTTTTCCAATTGTATGGTACAGTGCTTCCAAAATATCAACCTTGGGAAAAAAAAACAGCAGAATGGGGAAAGGTTTGCTTGCGCCCAAAAAAAATGTAACGAAATTTCCCGAAATCCACTATCACAGTGAAAACCACCTTGGTACTTGAACATGTTTTTTAAGTATTCCAGCCCCCTTTAGCCATTTCAGGGGAATTTCCTTGTCTTGTTTTTATATCTACTTCTTGATCCCAATCAATTTGAGATTTACAAACTTTGTTTAAAAGGTTTGGTAGTAAAAGGGACCAGTGACCCCCGGGGTAAAAAATTTTGTGTGAAGAGTAAGAATTTTTCTTTTTTGTGATTCCCTCTTCCATTGGGTTCTTCAAATCTGGAATATTTAATGATGGGGTATCACAATGTCGGGTCCCAAATCTTTCCCCAGGACGTTTGTAGGACTTGCTATGGGATCGAGGGGTTTAAAAATTGCTCCCACCCCCCTTAACTCAAAATTTTTCTTTCAGCCATCATCTTCGTGGCTACATCAATAAATCGATCTTTTTTCTGACTGGGTTTGGACATTCCAAAACAATTGTCCACAAAAACCCTGCTCATCAATTTTTTTTTAAATACCCAAGGTATTTCCCACGGCCTTGTTTTCGCTTCTTCAACTTTTCCCAAGTGGTCCCTGCATTGTTTGACCCAAGTAAGAATGGGCTGCGGGAACCAAACCCCCACTCGGAAAGCCATGATGTATAAGCTCTTTCCCACTGTGCTAAAAAAATCGAAAAAATTTTTTGATCCTGCTCATAAAGGTTTAGCAGGGTTTTCCGAATACCAAAACACCAAAATCTATACAATCGAAATCTTGCAACATGGAAGGGATAAACCAATCAAGTTTAAACCCTTTCCAAACAGTCATTGAGGCTGACCGTTCCCTTTTTGGATTTGACGAACCCATTAAAAAGGGGCCCTAATTTTTGTAGTATTGCCGGCTTCCCCCCATGTCGATGGGGCAAGTGAAACAGACTTCAATTCTTTTTTAAAAACTTCCTCGATTTTTGCCTTCCTTTTTTCCCTTTAAAGAATCACCATATTCGTTAAACAAGTTTTCCTTCTTCAGCTTAGGGGTTTTGTCACTTGAAACCCCTTTTAAATGCCAAATTAAAGTTGTCTGGCAGAGGAAAAGGATTGTCAAGCCATGGTAGGGAGAAAGAATGCTCTTTTTTATCAACCTTAACAGTTTTTAAAGGGTGCCCATTGAGGCTTTATGAAACCCTTTTTTGGTTTTTTTTTTCCCAAAAGGATCTTGTATCCCCAAGGAACAATCCCCACAACTGGGAGATATCCACCTTTTTCCACACACACACAAAAATAGGGAGGCCACCAAATACATTAATAGAAATTCTCCGTCATTTTTTTTTTCCCTCACAGAGTCCACCCAAAAGTATTTTTCCCCCATGGCAAAAGCCCACAGGATAAATTTTTGCCCCACCAGTCATGAGTTTTCCTGTTTTTAATCTCCCCCAAAGAACCCCTTGCACAGATCGTGACTTTTTCCCCTACATCCGATAACCTGGATCTTCATTTCATTAATTTCCCGAAAAAGAACCTGGAGGATTGATGCAATGTTGTCCCTAAAACCCCCTGACCAAATCCCTTGGGGTTACATGAAAAATTATTGTCTTGATTTCTTAATCTTTTTCCCATAACAAATGTTCACACTTGTCGTTTTTAACCCCCAAAACAATGAGTGCATCGGGGGTTTTTTTCTGAGTGGGATAATCCCATTTTTCCCACTTTTTTTAATACAAAAAGACTTTTGTGCCCCAAAGGAGTCGGGAATTTGCCTAACGGGGTTTTTCTTTTTTCCCCACACCATCTTTAACTTCAAAGTTTGGAGAAAAAACCCTGGGACTAGAAGTGTTGTTGGCCATATTAACTTCCATTTTTGGACCCTTATCTTAAACCCCTGTAGGGAATCTTGATTCTTAGCCTTTAGAAAAATTTCACACATAAGGGGGAAATTGTTTTTTACCATATTATACATCTTAAATATGTCTTAAAAGAACGAGCTTTTGGTTTGGTGTTCCCAAAGCAAAACAACACTGCTTCTCTTTAAAAATATTATCCCTTTCACCCAAAACCTCATTTTCGGGAGCTTAAAAAAGGTCTTGGCTCAAAATTTTTTTCCCAAATTAAAAAAACACTTTCCCTTTTTCCCTTTCCCTTTTGAAGTTTTGTATTTAAACCAAAATTGGCGGCTGTGGGTTTTTTCTTTGGGAAAATCTCTTACTTTTTCTTAAAAAAATTGGGATTTTATCTACCCCCAAAACCAAAACCAGCCATGAAAATTTAATTTCCCTTTCTTCCCCCTCTGTTTCGGGGCCCTTTGAGGAAAGCCCCTTAAATTGGTTAAACGTGTTCTTTGGGGCATCTGTTGAGGCTGCTAAAGAAACACTTTTTTCCCAATCTTTCACAAAGTCCTTTTTTTAAAAACATGACTCAACCAGGGGACAAAAATTGAAGCACATTTTTCAGTAGTCACTCCAAAAGTCTCTAAGGCTCTTAGATAAGATTGGGAGTTTATCATACAGAATGCTTGAGAGAGATATTTTTTCCCGTTTTTTGCACCGGGAAAATTTTGGGGCTTTAACAATTTTAAAACATAAAAACTCCACAATAGATCATCTCTACCAAATTTGCTTTTTAAACTTTCCATTGCTTTAAGTTCTGCTGTTTCCGGGAAAATCTCTACTTCTTTGGGTTTGGAGCCATTTACAGTATCCTAAAAGAAAACTGAAATTTGTTTTTCAAGGGCAATTTTATCACGTCATGGATATGTTGAAATTGACTCCCAAAAATTGGGGAAAAATCTTTTAAAATCGCCACCAAACCGTCTAAATTCTAATTTTGGCAGTTTTAAAATTTTTTTTAGCGCCAGATATAACAATATTTTGAGACCCCACCGGGGAAAATGGGAATGTTTTCCTTGATTCTCAAAAACCCCGTTTTTGTCCTCTTTTTTTTTCCCCTTTTTTTCATATTCTAGCTGTTTTAATCTTTCGGGTTTTTCAAATTTTCAGTTTTCGCTAGATCACGGGGCCCTTACTAAAAATTTTGTCAAAAGTCTGGAAACCAGATCTTTTGCTTTTTAAAATAATGTCCCTTTTTAGTTGAAATTTTTTCCTTATCTTTAAAAAAATCTCTCCAATTTCCCCCTGCCACAAACAACAAGTCGTCCTTTTAAAAACCCTTAGCTGCTTTAAATATGGCCATGTTTGGGTTTTTTAAAAAAAGTCCCGTCCGGTACGCCAGAAATGTAAACAAGCAATTAAACTATGGTTGCGGATGCCGTATTCTTTAAATTTAAAAATCCCAAAGGGGGTCCCCAAAATAGGGGAAGGGCATAAAATTTTAATTAAAAATCTTTTTAAAAAACAAATACTCAGCTTGATTTTTTTATCACAGCCTCTTTATCAACAGTAAAAACAAACCCAAAAACCCAAAAATCAAAAAATATGTACACAATGTTGCCATACAGCACAAGCTAAATTAAAACAAAAACAATAATTTCTTGGATATAGTTGGATGGCTTGAAAATAAATTACAGCATGCTCCCTCTTTACTGCCAGTTTGTCAAAATTCTTAGAACAGTCTTCTGGTTCAGGTAAAGAAATAAAATTTAATGCATCCTCTTAAAAAGTCGTTATACAGATACGTACCGTAAAATCCGGCGTATAACGCGCACTTTGAACTGAAAAAATGAGATCGAAATATCAGGGTGCGCGTTATACGCCATATATAAAAACCCTAGCTTTAAAAAAACAAAAAGAGATGAGGATAAAAAAAAATTTCTTCTATACATATGGAAATACAATTTATTTAAAAGAAATGACTTACCTTTTTGAACTAAAAGAGTTCTAAATTTTGAAATATACTATTATTTCAAAAATCTGGAATGATATTTCGAATAAAAAGACTTAAAACATAGAACATTGTATTTTTTTTAAATTTGGAAATTTTTTCGTAAAAATGGGTGGGGTTATACGACGAACATACTTAAAATTTAAAAAAGCAGGAAAATATAGGTGCGCGTTATACACCGGTGCGCGTTATACGCCGGATTTTACGGTATTTAGAAATATTAAACGAGGGGTGATAAATCATCAAATGCCCAAAGGGATAATATTTTAAAAGGTAAATAACATCAAAGCATCAAAACGTAATTTTTTTTTGTTGGTAGCTACTTTGTCGAAACATTAAAAAAACGGAGGATGAGCAAAAAAATTCGACTTGTTTGACACAAAATGCGGATTGATTATGATGAGAACATTTTTGATACGTCTTTCAAAAGGGTAAATTCCCCTTTTTATGGAAAAAATAATTTAAATTTAGTGAATAGCCAAAAAAAATTTAATAAAATAAATAATTTTAATTTTTTTTTCACAACATAGGGGAAAATTAATTTATATCTTAATTTTTATGTATTTAAAGGGGAATAATTTTTTTGCTATGTAGCAAAACATACGATTAATTATTCCCGGGTTAATGAAACCAAGATAGAAAAAAAAATTGGAACGATGCGACATAATTGCAGAGAAAAGAACTTTTCAATGTTTTCGATAAGATCACATTTGTGGAATGACAAAAGTTGAAAAATTAAAGTCATTATCCGTAAATGAAAAAAGGGAAACCCCAGTTTTGTGAAAAAACGTATTATTTCAAAACATGTACAATTGCAGAAAATTGTTTATTACTGCTTCTATTCCCTTTTTGGGCCAAATATTTTAATTTGTATTTTCCTGTCCCTTTTTGGCTTTTTTTTAAATGTTATAGATAATTTTGGTCACCTTTTTAAACGTTAATTTTTTTTTTGGTTATCAGTTCAAAATATTTATAAAACAGCACATTTCTTTGTAAAAAAAAATCTTTAACAAATATGGCGAGACAGTCTGATATGATCCATGGACCTTGGGTCAATGGCATAAATAACTTCCCAAAGTAAACATCTAGTTTGTATAGAAAAAAAAAATAAATATAGATTAAAAAAAAGATATTCCTTTTTCTGTTTTTTAAATTTCAAAATACGTGAGCAAAAAACCTTCTTGATTTATTCAATTATTAATTGCTTCGAAACTTTATAAAAAATCATTTGAAAAGATTGAAAAAAGAAAAAAACATGCAAAAATATGATTTACAAAGATACAGATCATTATTCACGTTTTTTATCGTAACAGTATATTCATTGGATAAAAAAATCTCAAAAAAAAATTCATACAAAATCCCGGGGGTGGACTTTATGTAACATAAAAATTTTTCATCGCCAAAAAATTTCTAGGGGTTTCAGATGAATGTTTTAAGGTATTTAGCGAAATTGTTTCTAAGTTTCTACGTTATATATTGTTGTATAAATCTGGGAACAAATGCAAAAGAATTTTAAGAAGGTTTCAATGGTATTTAAAAGTCAAAAAAAAAATAATTTATTAATACCCAAAATTATTGTTCAAATCTTGATGAAAGGAGAGGGGGACTATGAAAAAATAATTTGTGTATTCAAAAAAACGTCATTCGTATAATTCAAATATGAAAAAAAATTTCCGTTAACCCTTTTTTTTTTGCAAAAAAGTTAAAACCGTTTTTCCCGTATTCTTCTACAATTCAGCTCTTTGATGTGTCGAAGTTTTTTTTTTTTTTAACATTTATGAACTGTATTACAAAATGCTTTCCATGATACCCCCTTTAAACTATGGCTTTTGGAGAATCCCTTTGAAATGAAAACGAAACCTTAAAATATTGTGGTAAAGTTAATTTTATTTTTTTTAAAACAAAGAAAGAAAAAATTTAAAAAACGATTTATAGTTTATAACGATTATGGAAAAAAAAATACATTGAATAAATTTCCCAAGCGAAGTGTTTCTAAGGGGTTTTGTACAAGCCCTTTCTGAAAAAAAAAATTTAAAATCTTTTTTGTTTAAGAAAAAAAAAAAAAAATCTGCTAAAATAATGGGGAAAAAGCGAAGAAAATTTTTCTACAAAAATTGTTTCGAGGAAGCAAAGGAAAAAATTCAGAAATATAACAAAATTAGAATCATACAAACGGAAGAAAACCTGTTCAAAAGGGTCCTTTTTTCCCGTTTTGATCCTTCTTTTGGTAATAGGTATGGAGACTTTTTATCATGCCCCAAGAGTTTCCCAAACAAAACCCAAAAAAAATCCCGGGCGCATGGGAAATGTCCAAAAAAACTTGGGGTTTTTTTTCCAACTTTTCCCTTTAAAATTTCACCGTATATTAACCAAAATTGCCTAAAGGGGAAAAAAAATCTCTTTATTTGCTTTTTGCATCTTTTTTATAACCTTTTCGATTTATTCAGCATACAAAAACAGAATCCCTTTCCTTTTTTAAACATAAAAAGGGTATATGAAAGGCAGCATAAAAAGCTCATTAAGGGAAAAATATAAAATGTTAGTATTTGGTTATTGTATTTTTTTCAGTCATAAAGCTTTTTTTTTCATTTTTTCATTTCACTTCTTGATCATACATAGGTTAAAAAACTATTACCGAATGTTCTTTCATTTTTTAAAGGGAAATTTTAAAAAATTTATTTTAATATTCGTTGATTTATCATCCCAAAAATTTAATTTTGCAAAATATTTTCAAAATCGGCGTACTACGGTTTTCTTTTTTTTCAAATTAAAATTCTTTTCGGGGTTTTAAAAATTACAGATAAAAAACCCTTAAAAATAATTTTTAAATGTAAGTATATTATTTAACCATCCCGAAAATTCGTAATAGTATAGAATCCCTTGAACAATCCATGTTCCCTTTTTCAGTTTTTTTTTTCGTAGTCAGTAGCATGCTAGGTCTGTTCTGGTTAAGCCGTGTTTCTCCCAAAATTTTAAGGTTGGCCCCCCAGGGGACGGGAAACTCTATGAAAGGGGGGGCGTTCATATTGATAGTCGAAAACAAAAAAGATTATTTTTTTTTAAAAAATTAATTTTTTGAAAAAAAAACATTCTACCCCAATTAAAAAAAAAATTTACATTTTTTTTTGATATAATACACTTATAAATGTATAAGAAAATAAAAAGTATTTGATATTTAATTTATCAATAATAAATTAAAAAAAAATTTAATAATTACTAGAGTCCCCATGGGCTTGTCTTTTATAAATTTGTATACAAATATTAACACGTATCTTAATAATTTGTACTTTTTTATAACTAATCCCTTTTAAATGCTGATTATATTGACGAATTCACTCCCCAATGCCACCGTTTTCTTAGGCACGTGTATGTGATGATTGGGGGGGAGGAGAGAAAAAAAAATAAAAAAAAGTAAATTCCTTTTTGCAAACACTTCCCAAAGGGCCTTTTTTCGCATTCCCAAAACCTTTGGGAAAAATTTTATGGATAGCAGTGCACAAAAAAAGATCGTACTTTGGAAAAACGTTTTATACGTCCGGGGCAATTTAAAGTTTTTTGGGTGGGGTGGGACGTTTATATACGCCATGACATTGAAGGGTTTAAGTCTTATTGTAGCTTTAGCGTCAAAGTATAGTATTATTGCATTCAATACATTGTTATTGTATGAAGAGGGGCGCGATGAAAATTATGACTGAATATTGGGTCGCAAGTATTGAAAGTTTGAGAAGCGCTGGGTTGAGTTATAAAATGCTGTTTATAAAATGCTGCTGCTGTTATCTGAACTCCACAGCGGGAGAAATGTCTCACTGTTCAATAATTGGAATGTTGATAATATCAGCTTCTTCTGCTAATAGAGCTGCAGATGTCGCCAAAGAAGCTGTTTTGTCTTTGCCAGGAAGAATTCCCCAGTACTAAAATGAACTGAAAGTAATTTTAAGAAAAGATTGTAAGCACAATGTTTGTTTAACTTTATAGAAGTAGCATAAAATTGATAGATATCTTATCCTTTGGGCCCTGGGTGTGCTCATGAATTATGGAATACTCATAGCAACTTTAGGTACAGTACGCAGTCATAATGAGAAATAAAATAAAATAGTTTTAGTAAAAATTGTTTTCGATGTGTGTGACACATTACAAGTACAGCAGTATGCCATTTTAAGGAATGATACAATGTTTTGCATTGCTTTCTTAAACTTTTAGCATTCATGATCTTTTCTAAAATTATGCGAGTATAATACTTCAGTATGCAATACTAAAATGACCAATGTCCTCCTTTAGGGAGGACAGTCCTCCTTTTATAGGTCCTGTCCTTCCTCAAAAAGTGTCTTCCTACTTGTCATCCTTTTCAATATTTTAAAACAGATCTGTTAATCTCTGTATTCAGAGATGAACCCAACATGTTTCCAATATGTCGAGGAATAGTTGCGACATGAATATCTCGTGACCAATTATCGTGGGGTTTACTAAGTTAGAATTGGGATCGAAATGATGAAATTTGAATTTTAAAAGGACTTTATTAAGAATTTAACAAATACTTATAAGAAAAAATATTAAGTGAGAATAAACCAAAACACGTACCTTAGAACACAGATCGCGCAATAGATCACTTTATCAATATAATTATACTATATCCCTACTCAATCCAAATTTAATTTTGCATTCAGAATAAATCTTCATACCTTGTCACGAATCCAATCCACTTAGATTTTCCTCTAAGCTGGCGTACAATGGTTGGGACCTTTAGATGTTGAATTTTCGCCCTTTTTAGTAAGCCGTCAATTTCACTTCTATCTTCTGAACCTTTTTTTAAATTTTCCATCGCGTCACTAAAACTTTTGTCCTTTTAAAAGGGTTTTCTTATTTGCATCTATCCTTCGTTTAATTTTGGATTTGGGTTTGGGAAAAAATTTCCCATTAATGTCGCAAAGAACACAAGGTTAGAGAGAAAAAGGCCGGAGATAATAGTCTGAAAACAAATTTTTGAAACAAAAAATTTTAAATGGTGTTTTTTTTTATCCCAAAAAGGGGGAAAATAGAAAAAAGGGATTTGTTATCAAAGGGAAAAGCCTGATATTAAAATATTGAAATGGTCTTTTTAAAAACAAGACTGAATTTATTTTTAAATTAAATGAAATTGAAAAAATTTGGGGAAAATCAACCAGCTGAAACAATTTCAAAAGTATTTTAAAAATTCAAATCTAAAATATAAATTTTTTTAAATAAATTTTCAAATGGACTTTTTAGTTAACCATGATTTCTAAAAACTAAATAAGTTTCCTTATTGTTTATTGTTAAATCTATTAACTAGGTCACTATTTGATTTTAGTCATTAAATTATTAAATTTTCAAAAAGAAATACAGCCAATAATTATATATATATACTTTTGAAGCTTTAATAATTTTTGAATGATGTACTCAGAAGTAAAAGGAATAAACTGTTAGAAGTCTTTAAAACAAATTTTCATTATTTTATAAAACTACATTTTTTACATATAACACAACTTAATTCCTATGCCATCAATTTATCGTCACTTTTCATTGTTCTGAAAAAAAAAAAACTTGATTGATTTTTGAGTATGCAAACGCGATATCTTTTAAAAATTTTTCTGTAATTGCAAATATTTTTCTTTTGAATTTTTCCCCCAAAACAAGTCCATGGACTAAAAAACTTTTTTTTGGGTCCAAGAAAATTGGGAGATTATTTTAAAAAGTACAATGAAAATTATTTTTATTAACAAATATTTACGAAAACAGAAAGATTTAAAAGAAGGATTTAACATATATTTAAAAATGTGACTTGAAATCCTTTCTCATTCCTACTATTATCAAAATTTCTATATTTATTTATCTTCAGGGAAATTTTTCAACGTTAAAAAAACACATTTTAAAGCAAACCAAAAATACATTTTGTGTTGAAATTTTATATACATGATTATTTTGAAACAATAAAAAAAATTTAATTATAATTAATAAAAGAATTAAAACAAATTTTTTTTTAAAGAATTACAAAAGGTTGGGATCATTTTTGGGTTTTTTCGGCTTAAAACCTTTTTTTAAAGTTTCAGTTAAACTGAAATTTTATATATACGATTTTTTTGGGAAAAGATTTTTTAACGATAATTATTTAATTACCATTTAATGATTTGATTTTTTTTTATATGTATATACTTTATTTATATTAATTGTAAATATTAATAAAAAGTAGCTAAAATAAAAATTTTCTTTGTTGATCTAAGTAGGAATTGACTTGAATTTTTTTTTATATTACTTGTTTTTTCGTAAGAATGGTAGAACTTTATTTTCATTTGAAGTTTCCAGAGAAAATTTTTTTAGAAGAAAGCATACATGTGAATATTTTAAATCTGAAATTCATTTATATGGAAACAATGATTTCGCACAAACTGCCATCCAGAAACACAAATATTTATTTTATATTTATATAGTTCTTTTAAAAACCCATCCAAAACACATATATTCTGGATACTAAATCATTTTATAAAAAGGGTTTCCCAACAAGAATTTGTACACTTCTTGTCAAATATTCAAACATCGGTTATACCTTTCGAGTGAAAGAACCAATATGAGCGGAATTTCGCACGTACTATAATCCATGTAATGCATATATAATTTTAGCTCTAAATTAATTGTTCAATTTTTGGGAATGCGAACCCTTTCTTTCCCAAAGGTTGGGGGAACCCCATTCATGAACATTTTATTAAAAGTTCTGCAGGCTTTCGGTTTCTAAGTAAGATGTTGAAAAAGAATAAAATACTAATGTAATGTAGAAAATGATGGAATTGCTCAAAAATGAATCAAATCTATAAATATTTTGGGTTTTTTCAGTTTAGAAACAAAAGGAAGGAAAACAAAAAAAACCCCTCAATCCCTTAGTTTGAAATTTAGAAACAAATTGATCATTATTAATACATACAAGCTTGGAAAACAATAAAAAGAAAGAACTCCGACATTCGTTTAAAAAATCAACAGACTGTTTATAAAATTTTAAATACGCGATTTTATTGAAAATACCTAAAAATGTGCACACTTTTAAATTTTTTTGTACATAGAGTTATTTATTCATTAATCAAGCTAGGAAACAAGGTATTAAATATATTAATAATCTACTACTGTACAGCAATATTAGAGTTCTGTAACTCAAATATGACTGCTTCTACATTTATAGTATTACTGATATAGATTTATTTTTAACAGGAGAGAGTGCATTCTGAGTAAAAAGTGTGCATAATTGAACAATTTAAAGGAAAAAAAAAAAGCTTAGTCAACCCTCCGTTAGGGGCGTGAATCTCGATGCGTAGAAAAAATAGCGTGCGGGTTTTTACACAGTGGGTTGGAACACGTCCCACCTTCTGTCTGCCTTTCGTCACTCGCCCTGGGATTCAGAGTCAAACGCAAGAGCGCTTTCTCCATAATTCGGGAGGCAGGAGCTATCGAATCTGATAGATGCAGCGTACCCAAGAGAACGTGGGTTGTTCTATTTTGTGTGTGTGTGTGTTAATATTTTTATTTATTTTTATTATTGAGGTTATATATACTTCTTTTGGGGCGTTAGAGAAATAGGATGAGGGTAAATTTTTATAATGCGCGCACACCATCACGGATGTGACGCAAAACCGTCATGGATGCGAAAATCCTTTGTCTAGAAATATACAGAGAACGGGAAAAATCATTCCGCCTTCGAAATCCTAAAAAAAATATTTCTCTTCACTTCCCGGAAAGGATCCCCGGGGTTTAAACCCGGGAAAACCCTCTCGATCTGCTGCCACTGACCATACACTTGCGCCGCAATCGTTTGTTTTCCGTAAAACGTATAAAAAAAAGGCTTTGTCTAGAAAATACAGAACGGACAGATATTGCCGCCTTCGAAATTTCAAAAATTATTTCTTTTCATTTTTCGTAGGGCACCCGGGGTTTTAACCGGGACCTCCCGATCTGCAGGGAAATTTTACCACTAAGCTATACACCCCGTGTCAAATAACCTTTTTTGCACCCCTAGGAATGGATGAAAATGCTTTGATTAGAATATGCAGAACGGGACAAATCATTCCCCCCTTGACCCCCCCCCATAATTTCCTATTGTCCCGTGTGGGGTGTTTAAATTTATTTAAAACGTGATTATCCGGTTTTCTGGTCCGATTGGCGAAGGTTAGTATCGTTTCAACCTTCCGTGACTACCTTTTGTCGTTGGCCCAGCTTCTGCTAAAATTTTAGAAAGATTTTAATCTTGTTACGCCAAAAGAAGTATAACTTTTTTCGTGCGTATATAAGTACAACAATTTTTTTTATAAATTGGTAGTTTTTAGTTTCCCAAAGAAAATATTTTTGAAACAATTACTTTGTAACTTTTTTTTTAGGGGTTAATCCTGAGGGAGGCAGCGTGCCTAGCAAGTGACTGTATTTTATTCAATCCTCAATGTAGTTGGAATGAGCTCCCAAAATATCTATATGAGTAACAAAGTCACTAAGATTCTCTCTCCTATATATTTAGGAAAAAAGATCAAGAATTTTTGAAAGAGCACCTGCGAAGATGGTCTGAGTGTAACATTCACATGCGTCCTTCATTATGACGAAATGATAGAAAAAATATCTGACATACAACACCCCATTCAAGATGAAAAACCAAGATGTAACGAGAATGGTAAAAAGGTGGACAATAGTGCGCACTCTTTTCTTTGATTAACGGTCTTTATAAGGGGTGCCCGAACGTGGGGCTGAGTATCCATTGAATCATTTTTAAATTACAAAATTAAATTACGACATTACAAGATTGAAATGAAGATGGGTTTTAAAATCAATTGCTTATCGAAAAGCTTGAGAAATTCGGTTTTGGGTGCGTAACGCCCAAATGGTGTGTTAACATTTAATTAAAAAAAAATTTCTTCCTTTTATTACTGTTAAAAATTACATCGAAATCTGTAATCAAAGATGAATGAAATTTGGATGATACCCGCTGCCTGAAAGTGACCGTTACACTAGCTTGTGACAAATGGCACCAATGAATGCCAAAAGGTTATAAATGGTGCCCAACTAGGTTATATTTTATGTATTTGTTTTTTTCAGCAAAAACGAGAATTTCAAATTGCAGTTTTCAACAGAATATTTTTTTCCAAAATTGGTTATAAAACGATCGATTCGCTGTTAAGATATGCTGGATGCATGAAGATTGAGAACAGAAAAATTGCGCCGTCCCGGCAACCAAGGATTCCAACTGATAGAATAAGGATTTAAACCATCCTGATTTTTAAAGAAACGCCACCCCGGCAATCGAAAAGTATTTAGACCATCCTGGTATTAAAAGAAACGCCTCCCCGTCAATAAAGAATTCCTGCTATAGGAAAGAAAATATAAGATCAACCTCGTCTTGGAAGTCAAGATCGCCAAAAAACATTTGCAGAAAAATCACGTAGACCAAGTCCTAACTATAAAGTTAATGATCGGATGGGAAAAATTTTACCAATTTAAATAAAGCAAGTCAGAACAGGAGTGCAAAAACCCTGCCTAGGAGAGACGGGGCAAAATTGGGTTTTCCCAGAGATTTTCACTACCTTGTAGGCCCGTTGTGACAAACCTGACGAACTTTTTAGGTGCTACCATACATCAGCTTTAACACCTTTTTTGATTGGCACAGAGACACAGTCTCCGTAGTACTTCTCAAGAAAGGAGGAAGGCCACTCAAACAACCATAGATTCCTAGAGAAACTGCCGGAGTGAATGTCATAATGTCTACTAGTACACCACCTCGCCGAGACGGTCTTTGGCGGTGTAGGGGGAGAAGTTAACTATCGACTACATTCCCGGAAGATCGAACTTTATTGCGAACTTACTGACTAGACCTACGTCAGAACCAGTAAAAACGACAAATACTTGTGTTTTCGTTGATTTTCCCACACGTTCACTAAAAAAAAATTCGCCAAGAACAATTGAAGGATGATTTGCTTAACGATGCTAAACCACTCGATTGATGCTTCTCAGAAAAAAGGGAAGATCCAGGTCAGACAATTCTGACTGGTTCCTTATCCAGGACGATGCTTTGGAACCAGAGGGGGAGAGTAACGAGAATGATAAAAAGGTGGACAATAGTGCGCACTTTTTTTGCCGAGTGAATACTTACTTAACCAGTCAGCCTGCTGGTTCGGTGAAGAAGCAGATGCCAATGTTGCACGCGCAAACATCCCGTTATTTCTATAGAATTAACTGTTTTATGTAATTTAACTGTGATTATTTTGAATGTGAAGTAGTTGAATTAATTAGTCATTAGTAAAATCAGAGTTTGTGAATTTGGAAACCATGCATAAAAGTTGAATTGAGCTAACCGCCGTATTAATTCTTAGTTGATCACAGTTTTTACAAAGGAAATATCACAAGGAACTTGAAAAGAAAGGTACTGTTCCCTCTTTTCTGGAGATCAAGAAAAGATAATTAATATTTTGTTATGCATTATATGAAAAATCCATATATCTCGAACATTGTAATGTAATTTATGAACAAGACATCTTAAAATGTAAACAATGGTGACACGGTGATAACTAACCATTTTTTAAAATGTTTTTTGGTATAAATATCTCAATCCCTGATTCTGTTTTAAGTATTGTTGTTTTTGTGAAATATATTTTAATGTCAAATCTCACCCATAAAATGGTTAAATCATCCTCAAACATAAGAATGTGGTGATACATCTGAAAGATTCCGTGCCCCTATGGATGGAAAATTTTTTGGAAGCGTGCTTTGTCGGAGGGTTAATAAGTAAATAGCATCGCTACGGTAAAGTTATGCATTAATTGTATGTGAAATAAATATAACTAATTGAAAATATAACATTATGGATATTAAATGTATCACATTACCTCTGGTATCTACTTTCTAAAATTCAGTATGATATAACTGGATAGATTTTGATAATCGAGATAATATCAGAATTAGATAGATATTAAAAACGAAAAAATTTAAAGAAACACAAAAAATGTTTTCCAGAACAAAAATATAGAAAAACGTATTAACTGATTAAACATTTATTGAAAGATATCACACACGTTCGTATTTGCCGTGTGCCTGAAAAAACTCCAATTTAAAGAGAATATTTTTAGTTAAGTGTTTTTTCCCAAAACTGTGTTCCACTGATTAGTATTTCGATACTTTACTTGAAATTTAAGACTACCAGAATATAATTACGAGGCATTACATAAAATTTTCATTCAGAAATATTAGAAAATGTTTCAATTCTGAGGATCGTGGAACAAATGATTAAAAAATATGCATAAGTATATTGAAATATATTAAGAGCAACATTAGCAGTTGTAGTAATTTTTAGTGAAAGTGAATATTAAAAATTCATGAATAATTCATACGGTACTCTTTGGTACTCTTTTTTCTTTATAAATCAAAGTGAAATTCTAATCATTTCTATATTATGAAAAAAATATATCTTCGTACAACAAACTTGCATTTACTTAATGATTTTAAACTTAAAACATTGCCAGCTCAAAACTTATTGATCTGAAATTGATTTCAGCGCTCCTTAATAGAATTAAAATTTTCTACGAATTAATATATCATTAATGATAAAAAAGAAATTGAACACATTTTTTATACAATACTAAATGGCGATTTATTGTTAAAAACTAGCAAATGATAAGTTGTTTTTGGCTTTGTGAAAAACACCAGAATACTTTTTGATGGAAATATGATTATTAGATAATAGAAAAGGGTTTTAAAAACTTCATTCATATGTGACGAATAACCTTAAAAGAGTTTATTGTTAGAGACATGTAAAGAGCATAAAAAGGTTTTCTTAATGATTCATAACAAGTATGCTAAAGCGTTTCGTGCAAACAAAAGAAAAACGTATAAAGAGAACTTATGAATATTTAGAATTTCAACAAATATATCACCTTATTTTATGAATTATTCTGGATAGACAAAATTTGAATTGGGAAATATTTTCCATAAGTTAACAAATAACTAACCTGCAGCAACTTACAAAATTTACGCGTTTAGTACTGATAAATATTTATTTTAATATTTTCATAAAAATGCTTCGTTTGTGGCTCTCTGGACTCTGCTTCAGATAGAACAACTGAAAGCGTTCAGAAAATTTCCAAAAGTTGCAATAACTATTTCTGAATAAATTGGTGATTTTTAAAGAAAATGTTAAGATTAAGTACGAATGTTTTGGAATGTGATACAAAGGTCAAAACAATGGCGCAGTTCCATTTAAACTCTAAAACTTCGCAGTTTCGTGAAAATGAAATTTTCGGAAGCGTCCCAAATATTCTCCTTTTTTTTCTTCGTTGGTCAGGCTTCGTAGAAGAATCCGATAAAAAAGCAACGCATCGTGTCTCATCGCGAATTTTGGATATTTTGTTATTATAACATGTGTAGACGTCTGTGTTTGTACGGTTATTAGTTCTGGAATGGTCGATAAAATATTAATTGTGTCTTATGTTTCCTGCCACATATTAAGCGCTTTGGTATGGTATCAAATGCGGTACAAAAGGCAGCTTATTACTTCGTTGTTACACAATATTAGAATGGTAAATTCATCTTGTTATGCGAGAGTGATAAATTTTTTAGTTTTCATGAATTGTTGCATAACTTTGCTACTCCCCATCATTCTAATAAACAGAGTGATGGATCTAGAGATTCTTAAATTTTTCTTTTATGGATACGAATTAAAGATCAGTTGGCTAGTTACTGCCTTAAGTCTTCTGAAGTATTTTCTTGACTACGTATTATACCCCTCCGCCACTAATATTGTCGTTTTATTTTACATGTTTTTGTGTTGGCATTTTTCACTGCAAATAAACAGACTTTCTGATGAAATTGCTCGGTATATTCCAGTAAAATTCGAAAATTCCAAGCAACTCGATATCCTGAAGTACAAAGCAAAGATTGATAAAAAATTGCAGAACATTCAGAGTATATTCTCTTTGCCAATGTTTTTGATAATTGTTGCCAACTTTTTGATGTGCTGCTCTCAACTCGGAGGGGCTTTAATCAAAATTGAATTTGATGACTATAATTTGATTTTCGTATTTTATTTTATCAATGCTGTTTTATGTATCGTTACAACATTGTGGGTGGCCGGCAGTGTTCCAATCCAGATGAGTAGGTTCAAAGAAGTGTTTCACCAAGTGACGCATGAGAGGTTGCTATATTACCACACGACAGATGAAATGCATCTTAAAATGGACTTGTTCCACGAACCAGAATTTGTATTCACAGGATGCAATATTATTTCCTATCGAAGAAGTACCATTCCCGCTTTGATTGGAACTTTATTAACATACACTGTACTTGCTCTTAGTCTAGATGAGTCATATGCAGCTTGTAAATAATCACCATCTAATGTGAAAACGAATGATTAACACGAAATATAATACAAAAATATAATACAATACGAACGTATAATACAAAGAGAAAAAATCATTATTCAATTTGAAGTTGAAGTATTAAAGGAAGGAAAATTTATAAGAACATAACTTGCCATGCAAAAAAGCAGAAATCATAAAAATGTATTGAATGAAACTTATTTATGAAATGAAGTTATGAAGATAAAATCAAGATATAATTAAAAGTAACTTTTCATTGCAAATTGTACACGTATGTGTTATCTTTTACAAATCCTACATTATATTTTCGCACTAAATGTACTAAAAGTAAGCACGAAGTATAAAGGACACCAGTGTAAATTAATATCTCAATAATATGATAGTTATTGGTTAACGCAGTGCTTCTCAAAATTTCTGTATTGGAGCCCCCCTTTTCAATCACAATTTTTATCGCACCCCCCTTATACATTAATAATGTACTGAATGCAATAATAATGCACTTTGACGCTAAAGCTACAATCTTTATTATAAACCCTACAGATTAATAACATAAGTATCAATTGTATATGTTACTTTAAACAAAAAAAAAAAAAAAATTTAAATAATAGGATAATTTATGTTATTTTTCCTTTCTCTAATTTTTAAATTGGAACATATTGCAAAATGCGGTGGCTGCTTAGAAGACAAAATATACATATCAGCTAAATATAGAAAAAGAACTCAGAGGGTCAATTTCTAATCATAAGGATTCCTTGGAAAAACTTTGATCTGCAAGACAAGCTCATAGAAGTCGCTAATACTTATTACACTTGTTCTTAATTTAGTATTAATTAATTAGTTATAAAATAATCTGGGCAGTACACTGATACATTAAAAGTATACCGGCTGGAGTACCCGCTCTTTGCAGGGGTTCATTTATAGAAAAAAAACATTATTGATATAATCGTTGAATTGTAAGGAAAGAAAGCAAGTGGACAATGTTTACAAAAATGTAAAAAGATTTTTAAAATTGCTCAAATTACAATTAGTTCTAAGGAACTGTAATTTTAAGCCTCACAGAATTAGCATTTAGAATTGATGTTAAATAATGAACAATAATATAAAATTCCGATGAAAAATGATTGTATTATTTTTAATATTTAAACTAAAAGATTTCAACATGTTTTAACCCGGGAGCAGGCACGCACTCGATACTAATGTTCGGGCGGGGTTATTGAGTCACCCCAATCCTTTTTTTATAATTATTTTTATAGTACACAGTAAAAATCGTAATTCTAGTGAATGATTTAATTAAGAGAAAATATACTTACCTACTTTCAAATACTTTTCAATTTTTTTGCTAATTTTAGGAAAAAACCAGAAAACTGAACTAAAATGTTTCAAATGGCATGACCTTAAAAATGACAAAATCAAGACACTTTGCTAACATTACAGGAATGTATTTGCAGGGAAAACTGTCATATTTTGTTCGTTTTTTTATTTTTCAGTCCTTTGATGTTCGACAAATAGCATGTTGAACTATTGCCCTGCTTGTGTGTTTTGACAAAGCAAAGGTGTCTTCTGATACTTATAACTTCATAGTTTAGTTGATGGAGTTCTTTTGGTAGTTTGAAATTTTTCTTTTCGTTTCATTTTTCATCGCTTTTCTCAAATTTACTTTAATATGCATTATTTCAGCAGGTTCTTCCCTTTTTTCTTATCAGTTTTAACATCTTTCAATAGAGATCAAAGATGTCCATTTCTTTTTTTATATATATATTCTGATGATTTACCAAATATTTACCTGCTTATCATGCTCATTTACCAAACCACAATAAGTTGTACAACAAGGCAATCAAAGTCACTAAGTTATTCATAGGGGGGATGTAGGAACACAAAAATATTTTGGAAAAAACGTGATCGCACCGGGAACTCAGTCAAAACAAGTACCTTTTAAAATCGCAAAAAAAGTTTGTCACTCCCAAAAAGAGGGAGATAGTGACAAATATATTTCAGTTCACGTTAAGACTGTCAAAAAGGAAGATAGTGTCAGGGCCATTGGTAACAATGTAAACAGTTTTGCCAGAATTACCGATTTCGTGCACTCTGTGCTCGACATGACCTCTCCCGGATTAAAAGTGTATTTAATACAATATGGATGTTCTAAAAAATGTGTAAAACGTTTTTTATTATGCTTTTTTATGTTTTAATACCCCATAAAAATAAATCTTGGCCAAATAATCCTTCAAAGTGCTCTCGTGCTTTTCCAAAAAACAAAAAAAATTTTGTAAGGAAAAAACGCAGCAGAAATAGTTTATTTAAACTTCCCTAAATGATAAAACAAATACATAAGAGCAGGGACGCAACTAACCGTACAAGTAAGTTCGAAGGTCAAACAGCAGCAAGTACATTCTGCTGCCTACAGCTAATGTACAATATTTCAATAATATAACAGTGATGAATGTTTTATCTCCCTAAAATTTTTTTGATTATGGGTCTGGGTTTTGTTTTTTCTCTGAAAGAGCAGTATTTTAAATTTGAAAAGAAAACGTAATAAAAAAATCTGTCATCATGAGATTACAGCAAATCAAATAAAATGTTTTTTATTTGGTTACTGTATCAAAGATAGCTAAGAGGTTTTGAAATAGAAGCTTTTATTTTTTATGACGTAATATAGCAGATGATATATATAAATTATAACAGTGTAAATGTGTATTTTTTTATTATGTCAGAAAGTATTTTGTTTTACTTCATTCCAGTAAATAAATTTTTTTAATCTCTTATTTTCGATATGCTCGTGCCCCCTTATTTAATTTACCAACTCTCACTTCTAATAATATTACAATCCTAATATCAAATAATCATTCCTACCTTAATCCAAACTTTGATTCGATCTTTTATGAGAAACGTCTGGGCGCGCGTGCAATGGTATGCACCTTGTTTTAATGGCTTGTTTTCCAGGTAACTTCACGATTGGCTGTCAATTCACACTAGTCTCTTTCACACATACCATTCCCCAAAATTGCCATCTCACTTACTGAAACTTCCGTTATTTAAAAGCTATCTTATTTGCATTTCTTTTCACATTTCGCTTCTTGGGTTTTGGTTGGAAAAGAGTTGCCATTAATCTTGGCCACCAAAGAATCCAGAGGTTATGTTAAAGAATAGACGCGCGAGCCCGTCACAAAATGGGCCATAACATCGGTGGACTGTGTTTCATCCCTTAACTGGTTTGCCCGTAAATCGTACGGGCTACCAAAACCAGTCACAACCGGTTTCCCCATTTGCACATATTTTGAATTCTTGTAGTGAGATTATTAGTACTAGTATTCTAAAGAGATGAAGTTTGTCCATGGTACTGAAATACAGTTCATTCGGAATTTTCTTTGTAATGAAGAAATGAAAATGGAAAGATAATTCAAAAAAGTCCATATTACGTCTGTCCCAACTGCAATGTAAGACTTAGTATTACACCATGCTTCAAACAGTATGTACATATATATATGCCCCCCTCACAAAATCTTCAACAGTTTGAAAAAGAAGTACGTTGATGAATTTTTTTGTAAGTATGAGAGAAATTCATTTAGGATATATGAAAAACCTTCATAGCATGCAGAGGGTACTTATAAAAAGCTAACATCTGGGGATTTTTTGTGTTCCATAATTATAAAATAAAAATAGTATTATTAGAATTTTAAAATTGGAAATTAAAATAAAATTCTGTAAGTAAACAAGGTGGTATGCTTAGTTATGAACAATAAAAAAAAAATGTGCTTTTTTTTGGAACCTTTTGGGAAAAAATTTCAACTGCTTGAAGGGTTAAATATTTCATAATGCGTACTCTAGCACTTATCTCGTACAAAACCATTTCAAGTACTAAATTATGAATCTAAAAACGAAATTATCTCCGTATTTTGCTCTCCTTAGATGTTCAATGGAAGTTAATGAAAAATTATTTTCTTTCAAGTTTTTCATACAAGCAGTAATATAAAATGACTTATGAAATTATTTCACTTCTTTTATTCATAAGTTCAAAAAAGTATTTGAAAATAAAAGAGAAATACGTAATTTAATACGCACTATAAATATAAAAGCGATGCATCAGGAAGGAACTTTTCAAAACCGAAGGAAATTGCTCTAGCATTAACAAAAGACAAAATGATTAACTACGGGGAGCCAATAACTGATTAGGTAGACCTCCTGTGTTCTGTAACAAAACATCTGGCTTGTACAAAAGCATCAGTTATTCCATTATTAACTCTTCTATCCGAATACAGTTCAATCGACTCCCGTCCACCAATGACTCTCACACGGATTTGGAAACGATATGTGTAAAATCATAATTGAGAGAGGATGTGCAAATGCTCTAAAGCAAGCAAGGTGTTCAAGTCCCAAAATTGCTTGATATTTCATTCAAATCGATGTTGAAGTCGATGACTGAAATGTGTTGACCATGGGCTTAGAGGGTATCGACTGAGATTGAGGACAGAATATCAACCGATCGACAATAACAGCCCTTGATGTGTCCTTATGAACAATCCGACATGTATCCAGGACACCCCTGATTATCGGTAGATGACACAATAAACGGGGCTGAGGTTTCGAAGGCCAATTGTGCCGACTGTTTGTAGAGATACCATTCACATTTTGCTTGGAACTTTACAAACTAGAGTAGAATGTTTTCAGTGACGAGTTCCTCTTTGAACCGAGCCCCGATGACCAGTGAAAATGTGTCTGCAGATGCACAAGACAGTGATGGGATACTCATGGGGCTAGATATGCTGTCTTAAAACTAAGAGTAATGGTACAGGATGCTATTCGTGTCATGCGTAATGCACTAAGGCAGCGTTTCTCAAACTGTGAGGCGCCCCCCCCCTTGAGGGGCGTGATAACTCTACAAGGGGGGCGCGAGCATATTGAAAAGTTGAAAACTAAAGATCATTCAAAACATTATTAATTTAGTGAAAGTAAGCAGACAAAATACTTTCTGACATAATAAAATATAAAATACACATTTACACTGATATAATACACATAAAAGTACCTGTACTGTACAATGTATTTTATTATTAATTTAACAATACTAAGGTAAGAACAAGTTTGATAATTACTAGTGACCCCATGGGCTTGTATTAACACTTATCTTGATGATTTGTACGGTTTATAATTAATTCCTTAACTGTCGATTAAAAGTTACGCAGTTTGGTCTCCAATGCCACGGTTTTCCCCGTAGAAGCGCGTATTTTGATGTTTTATTGGGAGAGGGAGAGGAGAAAAGGAATAAATAAGCAAAATCCTCTGAAATAAGTAAATCCTTTGCAAAGACTGTCAAGGTTCTTTTATTGTATTCTAAAACCTTAGGAATAATTTTATGGATAGCAGTGCACAGAAAAGACCGTACTGCGGAAAGATGTATATATACGTCCAGAAGATTAATGCTTTGGCTCAGCGAGAAGTTTATATACGTCAGTGGCACACGGGAGGTTAAAGTCGTACTGGAGCTTTAGTGTCAAAGTATAGTACTATTGAATTCAATACAATGTTATTGTATGGAGGGGGGTGCGATGAAAATGATGATTGAATATTAGGTCTCAAATATTGAAAGTTTGAGAAGCACTGCACTAAGGTGTTTCGAAATGATTCTGTGTTCTTGCTTTCACAGACACCTGGGTTAATAATTTAACAGAATATTGCGCGGTTACACAGACACGTCTTTCTTTTGCTTGTCTAGTTGCTTCTGCAACATGTTACTGTCCGGCATGATTGCTGGACTACTCTTTAGTAAAGCACATTTCGGGTATGATGAATATATGTCAACGACAGTTACTGGATCACGCTAATCTGAATCGGCAATATGTATGACAAAAAAAGTCTGCAGTTGATCGTCCATCAACTCTAAGAGTCGATGACAAGCCAGCTTGCTTCTGGGACAGTAGTGAACAAACACATCATTGTTTTTGTTGTTGATCTAATAGCTACACTTCTCTAATAAAACACTCGATTTCTATGATGCTAGAGTTTTAATTTCAAATCTTTTAAGTCAAATTTTATTTATTTTTGTCCTATTCTGATCAATATGACATTTATATTTTAAGGTGCATGTAAAATATATAAAACGACATTAAAACTCTTGCATAAAAAAAGGAATTATACAATTTTTTGTTTCTTTTTAAACTAATGGGGAAACGTCTTGCATTCAAAAACATACACAACGCTTAAATATTAAGTAACTTTGAATACAACGGAATTTAAACAAAAAATTTTATAAAATTACATTAATTATTTCAAGTAAATAAAGGAAATTACACATAACAAGAAAAAAGTGTCATTTATTGTTTTAAACTAGAATCAACAACAAAAAAATGATTAAACATACATAAAGATTGGATCATATATACCAAAAGATTTTCCATTGAAGCATTGCTTTCCTTTCGAACCCTTCTTGAATAAATTGGACAGTATTTTTAACAATAGAAGCAAGTGTACACAAGCGTCAAGATTTTCCAAAAACATTTTTGATTTGTTCTTCAAATGAGTCCTCCAATAGAAACAGCTGCTCAAAAAATATTTTATATAAATTTTGCATGAATAACGCTCCCAAATACAATATTGTATGAATTAAAATTGTGTAACATTCCTGCATTATAGTACAGCAAAAATTTAAGTAATTATAATGTAAGATTAATAAGTTTTATAAGTGGCCTTACCCTTCACCATTAATTATTTTATATAATTGTAACATAAATAATAAAAGTGTTATTTCAATAAGTTTAGGATTAATTTTTACAGCAATAGCACTTCGACATTCATCTATATACTGTAAGATTAGTACTGTATTAAGCACTGAAACATTTATCACATAATTTTAGATTCTAAAATTAATGGAAAAAATTGTTGACAAAGATGGCGAAGCAAGAACTTTATTGATTGTATTTTTAACTGTTTTTACTTATATTTCTAATATTTCTAAAGTTGCATAAAAATTTCTCTTTTTTAAACTTTACATCGCATTCAGGATAGATCTTTTGCATTTATTTTAAATTAAAATAATTTCCAATTTCCTTATTTACGCTATTTTTAACAAAACAAATTCACTATTGAGTTTAAATATGTCTGTTAAAACCACAGCGTTTCTCAAACTGTGGGGCACGCTCCCCTAGGGGGTGTGATAACTTTGGGAGGGGGATCGAGAATATTGAAAAGTCGAAAACAAAAATTTATTTTAAAAAATTATTAATTTTCAGAAATGACATAATAAAAAATAAAGACACATTAACACTGATATAGTACATTTATAAATGTATCCGTAATACAAATGTATTTTTTAATTAATTTACCAATGATTCCATGGGCTTGTCATATATAAAATAATATACAAAAATTAACACTTATCTTGATAATTTGTACGATTTATAATTAATCCTTTAACTGTCGATTGAAAGTTGGCAATTCACTACCCAATGTCACCATGTATGTGATGTATTGGGGAGAAGTGGGGAGGAATAAAAATAAGCCAATCTTCTGGAATAAGTAAATCCTTTGCAAACATTTTCAAGGTTCTTTTATTGAATTCCGAAGCCTTGGGAATAATTTTATGAATAGTAGTGAGAAAAGATCGTACTACGGAAAGACACATATATATACGTCGGGAGTAATTAATGCTTTGCCTGAGTGAGACGTTTATATACGAGGGTTGCACTTAAAAGATTAAAGTCGTATTGTAGCTTTAGGGTCAAAGTGTAGTATTATTGAATTGCATGGAGGAGGGGCGATAAAAATTATGATTGAATATTGGGTCACAAATATTGAAACTTCGAAAAAAACTGATTTAAACGCATTTAATGTATATCCGCCATGTATCAGCGTTAACTGCAACATGTTTATATACTAGAAAATACACAGAAGAGTTAATAAAAATTGTAATATACCAATCGTAATACAATCTCAGTGACATTGTGTACTTAAATTCTATAAATTTGTAAAATCAAATTAAGTGTATATAACCAAATATAAATTCAAATTAAGTAGAGTAGTACCTAATTTTGCTGCATTTAAGTATTCTTTTAGAAAAATAAATTGTTTAAAATTAACGATCAAAATCTCAATCTTGCTTTCAGCATGGTATATTATGTGGAAAATTTATAAGTTTTTTTTTTTTTGCAAATAACAGAACGCTATTAACCGCACAATGTACATATAATATATAAAAAAAAACATCACTCTTTGCAACAGAGATAATATATTTTATTCTACACGATATAATTTGATGTTTCAAATATATTATAAAACATTGTAATAAATTAAATTATAAAACATATATTAATATTTATTAGTAATTAGTATACATATGATGAATAAAAATGCACGACATTCGAAACGCTAGACAATCACAAGAAAATACACGTTTCATATGGATAAAACACGTATAAACTTCGTCTAAAAATCACATTTACACTCTTTAATTTGATTTCAGGAATTTCATTTGAAGTTAAATATATCTCATTCAGTTCAAGAGTAATATAGTAAGCGCATTTCTATATGCTTTGTAACAGAAAGAGTGCAAATAATAGCTACACCCACACACCACTAGAAATTTGTAAATACAAGATAGTATACAGTGAATGATTTGTGTTCAAAATGATGCACATTTTTTTTTGCTTTTCTATTAATTTAAGCTTTTTTCATTTTCATTCTCCCAAAAAGGACTGATATTATTTTTCGCATGAAAATGTCTACCCCATTGGTTTAAATCAATTTAGAAAAATAATTACATTATTTTCAAACATAAAAGATACTGCTATTTGTTAACCAGCACAAGCAGATTTATGAAACTCCTTATTTTTGAAAACAGTTATATTCAATAAATGTAATTAAATGCTTCAAAATCTATTTGTGTGAATATAGATTTTGCATGACATGCAGCCTTATTCTAATAAGAAATTTGTGTGTGGCTTAAGTACACATGTTCTTCAATTTCAGTTTTTCTTATTACGACATAGTTACATCAAGTGTTTTCTTAGATGGATTAGTATCAAATATTGAATCAATTAACATGTTGTTCTTAAAAAAACCCAAGCACATTTTTCCCACACAAGGGTTTTCATCATTCTTTAAAACAACATACTGCTATACTTTGATTTAGAAAAAAAATAATATTCCGTGTTCCTTGATGAAATATTTGACGCACAATAACCTTTTATTTGTTATTATGGCTGTTAACTGTACCCAAAGTTGCTATTAGAAATCCGTAACTCATGACCACACCTACAGCACTGATGATAAGAGACCTATCAATTTTGTATACCTTCCATAAAGTTAAACAAATATTTTTCTTACTATCTTTTCTCAATATTACTTTCAGCTCGTTGTAGTACTGGGGAATCTTTCCAGGAAAAGACAAAACAGCTTCTTTGGCAACTTCTGCCGCTGTATTTGCGGAAGAAGCTGATAATATCAACATCCCAATTATTGAGCAATGAAACATTTCTGCAGCCGTGCAGCTGAGATAGTGTAGGTAGCTATTATTAGTTTTATTAGTAACAAATATAACTTTATAACTTGACCAGAACATTCCTGTCATACTACTTACTACTAAAGTGAAAGCTGGGAAACACATAAAATTTTCAAGAGATTGCATAAGGTTACGAATTATCAGGCGTTGGTAAATTACAGCTTTACATTCGCGAATTTCTTTAGCATTTGCTACCGCTTTTTCTGCATGACGGCAAAGATCTGTAATGTAGAAGCAAGCGAGTCCATAGAACGCCGATAGTGAAACGGAATTAAGCGTTAAAAGTGTAGTATTTATTATTGCATTAATATCATAGAGGACTAAAAAAACCTTCTTAAGTTTTTCAGAAATAAACATACCTTCAATCATAGAGGTTTTAAAGTAAGTATAATCATTGGAAAACACATAAAAAATTTCGAAACTTATTGCCAGCATAATTACAAAAGCACAATAACCAAATATTAGTACTTGATATTTATGCCCTATGCCGATGCACGCATTTGATATATCTTTTATGATATAAAGAAAGTGCTTTCTTGATCTATAGGCAGAATAACTCAAAAATGTTTGTAATAGAATCAGAAACAAGTTAGAGATAGATATTTTCTTTTCTGGTGATATTATGAGGACTATAGACTGAAAAATTATATTGAAAACTTGAAAAAGGCGAATTAAGTATCTTGGAGAATGCCAAAAGATCTGGAGCATTTGGTTTTCCTTGAAACTTTTCGGGCACGGTAGTATATCCATCCCCGCTGCGTACAAAAAAATCAAAACAGGGAAGAAGGATTTTTTAACAGTATTTCTTTTACTGTGTGTGTGCGTAATGTTTATTTTAGTTATATTTCTGCTTTCTAAAGGATAAGCAGTCTTATACAGCATTTTCATCCAATATTCCTCATTAAGTTTAAAAGACATTTTGAAACACTATGAAATTTTGAAAAAACGTAAGAACACTGAATTATTAGAATTTATTTTACTACATTAAGATCTATTTCGCTTTTTTGAAAATAGTTGAACGTTTTCCATACTATTTTTGAAATATCAATAAGTTTCATTTATTTCTTTAAATATCTTCCTCCATTTCTAGTGAGATTATCTGTAAAACATACATAAATATTTCATGAGTAATATTTATGTTAATATTGTCATATATATTATGATGAGATTTCATATATAACAGTTGAAATATAAAAGAGAAAAAGAAATTATTTTAAAACGTTTTACTGGGAATTAAACTTTACCTATATTTTTTCTGTATATTCTGAATTAGATGAAAAAGGTCTTTTAGGAAACGAATCTTAAGTTCGCCTTACTTCGTCAACTTTGCTTCAAAAATAAATTTCAACATTAATTTCAATACTTTTAAAACCATTTTGTTTTCACTATTCAGAACCATGGAAACACATTATGAAAATTAGTTGTTTTGATTCAGAAATGCACAATATAGTAAATTACTTGGAGATGAATAGCTTTTTAATAATGGTTATTCACTAAAAACTTTCACAACTTCATATATATCAGAATAATTGGAATAATTTTTAATATGATGTTAAGTGCATGCATGATTCTGGCCAAATTTATTTTTAAGATTTATTGTTGTTCGGTCATATACTAATATCATATGAAATCCCAGACTATGATCAGTGTTTTTGTAGGGAGTATTTGAGTATTTTGTTGTTGAAACCAATTTCTGTATATTTTCAAAGCAATTAGTTATTGAAAAAGTTCAATGAATCAAGAATTGATTTTGATATTACATTTGAAATTTAAAAATAGAGTAATGCCACTTTGCTTAATGTATATTTCTTTTATTTACGATGTAGAGGTTTATCTTCGAATAGCATATTATAAAGATTTTCTACTTTTCATGTTAATACAAGGATTACACGAGAACATCAATACCTCTCATTCAGTAATAAATACCAATTGATTCAAAATTAGTGTGACCAATTTTAAAAGCATATAACTATGAATGATAAATTTTTATCACTTTTCTGCCAGTAATATTTTAAAAATGAAATATTTAAATTCCAACAACAAATTTTTATTAGTGGGGAAAAAGTTCTAAATTGGTTCTCAAATTCGAAACGAAACTTTATAGTTTTTGGGATGTTTGCACAAATTATGATAAAAAAAATATTTAAAACTCAAGAAAAGACTTTTTTTGCTAATTGATTACTATTTAAACTTAGAAAAGAAATAAAATATTTTGCTGGCAATCAAAAGCTCCGGAAAACAAAAATAGGATAAAAAAGGAAATTTCCCAAAATACCCATACGTTGGGAACCGCGTGATTTTCAAAAGCGCATAAATGTATAATTTTCATGATATTTAGTGTCACTTAGATTAGAATACATATATAAATTGTTTTAAGGACTTTTTGACAAAAACAATTTTTTAAAATCAATATTTTGGAAAAAATTAACTTAGAAATTTTTTTTCAAAATGTTTTTGGGGCTTCTATCATAATATTTTGATGTATATGGCTCAGACCTCTCTACAGACATTCAACTAAATTTTTTTAAAAATATATAATTTAGAAGTGGGTTTTATCCATATTTTTTAACCCAAAAGAGGAGAAAATTTTAAACAAAAAAACCCATAATTATTTCCCAAAGGGTTTAACTCTGAAAATAATTTAATTTTTCAAAAAACATAGTTCAGCCGTAAAGAGGGCAAAAAAAAATTTTTATAATAAACATTTTCAAAAAAAACATTTTGAAAAAGGTATTTTAAGTTTCCAAAAAATTTTTTTTAAAAATTTTTTTTAAATTTTAAAAATTTTTTTTTCAGTCTAATCCCAAAAGGGGTACTAAAATCATAAAAATTTTCCATTTCGCTTTTTTCAGTTAAAAATTTTCGTTACATTTGAACAATAGGCAAAAACTAAGTTGGTGTCAAAAAACCCGTAATTAATTAAATTAAATTAAATTAATTAATTAATATTTCAAAACTGCTTTTTAAAATCAAGTTTATCACTACAAGTTCAAAAAAATTTATTTGAAATTGATTGGATGGACAGAAAGTATTTTATTAACGATTGAAAATTTCAACAAGATAAATAAATAAATAAAGAGAGAGAAAGAGAGCTAATAGTAGGAATTGAAAAAGTAGCCACACATTTCATAAAGTATATACTTTTCCTTTATTTAAAGGTGGGTTGTTTACTTTATTTTGTTTTCTCAAGCAAACAATGCATACAAGCGCAGTAGAAATCCCCAGGTGTCACGCCCACCTTGATTCCCGGTCTTGTCCTTCGGAGGAGCGATGGGGACACCATCGTTGACGACTTTATTGTAGCCTTCGAGGATCGGTACGAGTCTCTCGTGGCTGCCCGCACAGCGAAAATAAAGAAATATCAGACCATTCTTGAGTCGTTTCGGGTGGCTGGTAAGCCAGAATATCTCGACGCCATTGTCATAGGCTCGCTTGGTTCCTGGGATCCCGCCAACGATACAATTCTTTGTCTAGGGATCTCCAGGAAATACGCTACTCTGATGCGTAAACTCATCTGCTCCGACACCATCAGGTGGTCGAGAGATATCTACATCGCGCATTTGACGGGCAAACGTCAATTTTAGTACTGCCCCAGGTCTGCCGTTGTAAGTTCTTTCCATCATTTGCATTTCTTCTCACGCCTACATCTTTTTTATATTCACGTTCTGCAGAAACACTCGTATTTATTCATTTTTAATCTCATTCTCGACAACCCGGTATTTTCACTAGCCCGGCCACTTTTCGGTCCCCTTTAGGCTGAGTTACTGGGACTCTAATGTATAAATATTTTTTAGAAGAGAGCGCGCGATTTCCAGATCTCGGTATTTATAGGCAGCGAGACACCACGGGATTTAGGAGGTGGATGGAGATAGTTTCAGAAGTCCTCGGTAGGTGGGTAACCAATTAAAATAATTACATGGTTGTCCTGAAGGACTTAACCTTAAGTGTAATTCAAGAGCTATTACAGATTAAGTTATTGGAATTATTATATTTATATATATATATATATATATGTATATAATAATTTGAGTAATTTAATCTTTAATAGCTCTTGATTTATTTATGGTCTAGTCCTTCAGGACAACCGTTTAATCCTTTTAATTAGTTATCCACCTAACGGGTGTATCTTGAACTACATGCATCCACCACCCAAATTATGTGATGTCCCGCTGAGTATAAATACTGAGATCATTGGAATCATCGCTCTCTTCTTTCTGTGTCTTTAATTGTGCGTTTGTTGTCTTTGTTCTGTGTCGTGTCGTCCATGCCTTATGATTGTAATATGCTATGTGTTTCAAGAAGTGCAATAAATTGTTTTAAATTTCAAGACTGCCTCGTCAATACTACAATAATATCATCCACTCTCCACGTACTACAGTATTCAATTCCAATGGCCACGCCCTATCCTTTTGATGTTACAGTATAATCGTCCACTCCCCATGACAAATCATGCACCACTATAAGTTTTATTATGTATATATATATTTAAAGAACTCATCTAACATCGGAGATGGAACATTTTGCAAGAAATAATGGAAAACTAAATGTATCTTAACGAGCTGCACCTCTTACGAAGCTTTAGAAATATTTCTAAAAGTACTTAAGTTTCCCTTAGATTTTGTTAATGTACTTCATTGCTGGCATTTGGGCTCTTTAAACACAATAAAGAATTCTTACCTTTTGTTTCAAATATAAATTGACGATTAGAAAAAAAAAATATAGCGTTTACTTACCAGTAGTTTTAATTCCGAGAAGAGAACCCGCGCTTCGACAACCCCTCCTCTCAAAGACTTACATGCAACTGACTCCGAGAAATGTCCTGCGCATATAATATTATGATTTCTGCGCATCTTGTAACGAATTATTTCAAAACGATTTGAAAAAGAATCGCGGGTGCTGTGTCAGCAAATATTTAAAGTTCTATTGGAAAAGCGTAACGAAATTGTTGATTAAATTCTGATTGGCTTGCAGGGTCAAACACAACTGGCTCCTCCAAAACTTCACTGTGCATCCTTTCGGCACTAGATGGCAGCACTACTGAAAAATATTCGACTCATTGTTTTTAATTTCATGGAATGCGCGTGCGAGAAAATCAAATAAACTTGTTAATAAGTTTTAATCGGAGAAAAAAATACAAAGGGATATCTGTAGGGTAAGTGAAAAATGCATGTTTTAAAAGATGTAATAAATTGCACGAAATTTTATCGGTTGTTCAAAACACAGTCTAACTAAAATCGAAAAATAAAAAAAAAAGATAAATTAAAAATATTTTTAGTACAGAAGCATTGCTTTATTATTTAAACGTTTAGAAAAAAAAATTACCAGATATTCATGTTTATTTTCTTTGTCGTTTAAGTAGCGAAAAATCTTTCCTAAGAATATCATATATTAGGAATACTTTTTTTAAACAATCATTTCTAATTTATGAATTGCTTTAGTTTTAAAATAGAGAAATTAAGATCCATTATGGAAGCTGTTGAGAGATTTCTTTTGAAAAAAAAGTCTAACGATGTAAAAACTTCTACATTATTTATTTGAGTGTAATGTAATTCGAACTAATGTAAAATGTTATTGAAAGATATATGAATTTGAATGTTTCTCTCTGGAAAATATACATGTACCTGAATAGAAATGAGCAATATATATAAATGAGTTGTTATGAAATAATTTGCGTAAAAGAATATCAAATTAAATTACTGTAAATTTATAAAATCTCATGTAATTGTGTCAAAAAATATAAAGAAATTGAGATGAGACATTTTCGTTCAAAACATCGTTTTATTTTCTATTTATTCAAATGATGTGTTTTGAAGAAAGCAAAAGAAGTATGTTTGACCTATTCAAAAGATTATTTGTCGTGACAATTTTTTTATGAGTTTAGTTTTGAAATATTTTTTTATCAACAAGGGGAAGAATTTTTAACAGAAGATTTTGTTGAACTTTGCAGAATGGAGAACTTTATCATGATGTAGAAATAATCCGCTGCTCTCGATGTTTGGTGAGGTAAAACCAGTTGATAGCACGTGCAATCAATTCAGATTCCATATTTTAATTTCTTCTTCTTAAATTTCATTCTTATTAAATTTTTAACCTTAACTCACAGTGCTTTTCAAACTTTCAATATTCGCGACCCAATATTCACTCATAATTTTCATCGCACCCCCCTCCAAACAATAACAGTGTATTGAATGCAATAATACTATACTTTGACGCTAAATCTACAATACGACTCAAAAACCTTTTAATTTGCCACCGACGTATATAAAACGTCTCGATCAGGTCAAAGTTTTAAATTTTCCCTGGACGTAAATATACGTTTTTTGAAACACAATCTTTTCTGTGCACTCCCCATCTATAAAATTATTCCGAAGGCTTTGGAATGCAATAAAAGGACCTGGACAGTGTTTGCGGGGATTTTTATTTCAGGGGGATTTGCTTATTTTTTCCCTTTTTCCCTCCCCCCCCCCCACCCTCAAAAGCATCAAAATACGCGGGGTCTACTTGGAAGACGGTGGCATTGGGAAGCGAATCACAAAATTTTTAATCGGCGGTTAGAGATTAATTATAAACCGTAAAAATTAAAAAAGGTAAGTGTTAATACAAACCCGGGGGGTCACTGATAAATATAAACTTGTTCTTAACTTAGTATTGTTAAATTAATAATAAAATACATTGTACAGTACTAATACATTTAAAAAGTGTATTATACCCCGGTGTAAATATATATTTTATCTTTTATTATATCAAAAAGGGTTTTTTTGTTTTTTTTTACTTTCAGTAAAAATTTTAAAAATTTTTTCTCAGTAGTTTTTTTGCTTTCAACTTTTCAATATGCTCGCCCCCCCTCTTAGGGGTTTATCACACCCTTAAAGGGGGCGCGCCCAAAATTGAGAAACGTTGCCTTAACTGAATGCTTTTTATCTCCCATAGATGACACCACTAGACTAGGAGCATCAAAATTCCATCTGCTTGATCTATGATCCAGTTAATCTGAAAAGTGACACTAGCACACAGTAGTAATATTCCCCCCCCCCATTCAAATTGCAAACTCTCTCGCTAAAAAATAAATTTAAAATTTTCCCTGTTGTCATTCTGGCGAAAAAAGGAGCCCCCGTGTGTAAATCTCAGAGTTCTATCCACTGGCGTGTCTAATCCTAAGTGTTTCAAAAATTTCTTGGGGACCCCTTTAAAATTTCTCGATTTTTTGCTTGCACATGATGGGGGGCCCGTACCATTGATATAGCGCTAACTGCACCCCTGGTTCTATTCCAATACGGAAATGTATCTTCTTGTCAAAACTGTTAAAATGGATTACTTATAGATTTGAATTACGTCAAGTTTGAGAAAAGTAAATATGATGAAAACTAAACGATTTTGCGTCTCAATTGGTGGAGTCGTGTGTCACGGAGAGAAAAATCGGAACACAAAGCAGACAAAATTTCACTCGGATCGGGTGCAGGAACAGATTGTCACCCTCTCTCTCTTATGAGTCAAGCGCCGAAAAAGGGGGGGGGTTTTTTAAGAAAATTTAAAAACCCCCCGAAAGCGGGGGGAAAAAGGCATATCTTAATTTAAAAAAAAATTTTTAGACAATTTAAAACCCGAAACCCTCGGTAAAAAAAAATTTAAAGGGAAAAGGGGGGTACGTTTTTTTAAGGGAAATAACACCCTCTTTCCCCGGACAGACCAGATCGCAAAGGGGGAAACCCTTGGACTGAAACCGAAACAAATTAAAAAAGGGAAAAGGGCGGTTATTCATTATTAAACTTGATTTCAGTGTGGGGGAGGAAGGTGCGGGGCCGGGTCCCCCCGGGGGAAAAAGTCAAAAAAAAAGATTGCAAACTAGTATCGGTGCTACAAAGTGACCGTTCGTGTCGCCATCTGACCGGGATGAGGAACAACAATTTAAAAAAAAAATTAAAAATAACAGAAAAATGAGATTTGAAAGTCAAATTAAAATTTGAAAATTTCCCAAGGGCCCTTAAAATTGGGATCCTGAAAAACCTTTCGTAGAAGGCTGGGCTTTGGGGGTCTGTCGAGGCTCAAAGTCCTCACGTTCACGTTGTGTGAAATTTCGGTGCAGTGTGTGTAGCAATATCGGACCCCGTACATATCCGATTTTCCGATGAATTAAATCTTTTTTTGAAGTTATACTTTTTTTTGGGGCGTTAGAGAAATAGGATGAGGGAAAATTTTTTACAATGCGCGTGCCCCCCGTCACGGATGCGAAAACCCTTTTTGTCTAGAAATATACAGAACGGGACAAATCATTCCCCCCCAAATTCCCCCAGAAAAATATTTTTCTTCCCTTCCCCGAAGAAGAAGGGGAAAACCCCGGGGTTTTTAACCGGATACCTTTTTGGGTCGGCCAATGCTTTTTCCCACTGGGCTATACACCCGCGTCCCGCAAACCTTTTTTTGTATTCCGGAGGAAACGTATCGAAAATCTTTGTCTTTAAAAAAGGGACAGATCTTTTCCGCCTTCGAAAATTTTCAAAAAAAGGGAAATAATTTGATAACGGGGGGAATAGGGGCCAAGTGCTGCTTGGGGTGATTATCACGCCAAGCCGGGGGTTTCTTGCTGCTGGTTGGGAAAACAATATGGCGGCCTAGCGGATTTAATGCTACACAATTTTAAAAAAAAGTTTTGAAATACATTTAAATTTTATTTCAAATAAAGGAAAATAGGAAAAAAGATTGAGAATAACCTAGATAAAACAATAAAAAAAAATGATTAATATTTTAAAAAAAGTAGCATGTACTAATAGTTTTTTATAAGCAGCATATAATAAGCTCATATTATTTTATCGTAATTTTTTTGTAAAATTTATATAATTCGATTTTAAAAGGTTTTTTGAAACAATAATCATAATATAATTAAATAGTAATTATTAAAAAAAATAAACGTCAATTGTAAAAAAATAAAAATAATGCATAAGAGAACTCGTAATACCAAGAACTATAAAAAAAATAACATAAAAATAAATAAATAAACAACAAAAAAAGTTATTTAAATTAAAAATAATAATTTTTAATTAAATAATAATTATTATAATTAAATATTAGTATATAATTAAATATTAATTATTATAATTAAATATTAAATTTTTATAATTAAATAATAAAATTTTTATAATTAAAATAACAATATTAATTATAAAAAAAACAACAAAGCATGTAGTAAAATTTTAAAAAATAAATACTAAAAAAAAACAATTATAAAAATAACGAATATTATATGATTATTACACATAGTAATAATTGCATTTTTCGTATGAATAAAATAATTTAATGTATGTTAAAAATAATTTAGAATATCAATTACAAAATAGTGGCGTGCAAATATGAAACTTCATGAAAATTCCTTCAACGAATTTCATCGAACAAAAAAACGTAAAAAAAAAAAAATTTTTTTAAAAAGAAAATAAATTATTTATAGCGATAATTAAAAAACACAAACCATTCTTTTAAAAAAAAATATTCTAGAACTTTTACTTTTATTTTAAAATAAACCATATTCGAAAAAATAGCCCATAATTAAACACAGAAGACCCAAAATAGAAAAATTAAACTGAAAAAGGTTAAATTTTTTTAAAAATAAAAATTTTAAAATTAAAAAGGGGTTTTAGCGGAAAAACGAATAAAAGTTTTTTTCCAAAAATACGTTATCCCCATTAAAGGGAACCATATTGTAATATTATCGCCCATCTTGGCGAACATAAACAACAACGGCCAACTACCCCCCATATCAAATTAGCACGAAAAAAAAATTTTTTCTCTTTACTTCCCCGAAAACGGGGCACCCAGGAGTTTGAATCGGGGACCTGCTGATCTACAGTCAAATTCTCAACCACTGGGGGCTATACACCCCCTGTCAGAGAGCCTTTGCTTTTTCGTTCCGTAGGAATCGATCGAAAATGCTTTTTCTAGAAATATGCGGAAAAGGGACAGATCTCATTCCACCTTCAAAATCCTTTAAAAAAAAAAAATTTTTCCACTTCCCGAAGAAGACTTTTCCCAAGGGGTGAACCGGGGACCACTCAATCTGCGTCCCAAATGCTCTACCACTGAGCTATCCCCTTTGCGTCAGAGAACCTTTTTTCTTTGCGTTCCCTAAAAAAGGATACGAAAATGCTTTGATTAAAAAATGCAGAACAGGACGATCATTCCCGCCTTCGAACCTCTTATATTTTTTTCTATTGCCCCTTGCGGGAAATTTTATTTAAATCGTGATTATCTCAGGTTTGGCTGGTTCGATTGACTGAAAGGTTAGTATCGTTCAATTTGGAGTGACCCCCTTTTCGCCTTTCTTGCTGCCCCAGAAAGTAACGGAAATAGTCGACGTTTGTTTTAATCTACTACTTAAAAATGTAATACGTTTATTTCGGGGAACTAGTTTTATTTCACGGGGCACGTGCCAAGTTTTTTTTATATTCCCCCTGATTGGCGATAACATTAAATATGGTTGCCTTGATTTTTTGTAGCTTTGAAATATTGCAAGTTTTCAGTATTTTTTTAAGTATTCTTTATAAATTTTAATACATATTATGTATATAATTATTGTATTAATTAAATAAAAAAATTCCAATTTTTTTGTCATATCTTTATTTACTTTCTTAATAATTTCTCAAATCAATCCATACACACATAAATAAATCTTGATTAGCATAATTCTTGATTAAATACTATCAGATAAAAATCAAACTACAATGTTCGTCGTTTTCAAATCCATCAATTTAAACACAGTTCCAGAAGAGACTATCTCTTCTTATTACGCCGGACCACACCCTGTGGTCGCTCTCTCCCCGAGAGACTTCCCTTCCCTCCGGTCTAAAACAATTCAACGCCTCCGCTTCCAAAACACGGGACTGTCTCCCTCTCTCGATTGCCTCGCTTGCGATCCAACCACGTTCTCCCTGGAGTCAAAAAAACCCTTTTCCAAAATACATTAACCCTACCAAAGCCGCGCCAATATTCCATACCCCTCGCCAACGGTCTCGACACTACAATTATATATAACCGTAATATTCGTTATTTATAATTGCTTTTAATATATTTTTTTATAAATATTTTACATGTTTTTTTTTATAATTATTAGTTTGTTATTCATTTATAATTAAATATGCTATTTATTTATAGTTTTATTTATGTGGTATTTTTATGTATAATTTTTTATCAATTACAATACGATGATTATTTTTTTGTAATTACTTTAAATTATATTTTGATTATTATATATAATTATTATTTTAAATCATACTATTTAAAAAGATATATATAATAACGAAATTATAAAATTATTATATACGATAATATTATTCCCAATGTTTTTTTTATTATATTATATTGTTATTCAATTCATTGATTGATCTTGGAAATCTAAACTCTTTCTATGTTCTTCTTTGAAATATATTTCATTGTATTTCTAAAAAATTTTTTAAAAATAATCTTCCTGACGATTTGATCCCTAGGCCGCCATTTTGGGATTCCTTCCATCGAAAACAAGCGCTTTGGCGTGATTCCTTTTCATGCCAAGCGGCGCTTTCCCTCCCCGTCATATCAAACTAGCACCAACCGAACAATTTTTAATAAGATCACCTACCCCATAAAAGCGTCACAAAATATTAAGCACATTCTTTTCATTACACACTATACTTTCTTTGAATTTCAGTAATATCTTAAAATTATCCCCGGTACGTCGCATCCAAAAACACAGAAGAATTTTCCATTCTTTAAAAAGCAATCTCAAACATTATTTGATAAAATTCCCCCAGTTCCTAATTAACTAAAAAATAACCACCATGCCAGTTCTGCCTTTGTTGGGGATTGCTGTCGGTGAAAGCAACTGCCAGGTTTTTTAAATTTTCAACTGTGTCAAATTTTTCGCTTAAAACATATTAGGATCTTTTTTTTTCAGAGTAAGGTTGTAACGGGTTTTTAAATTAAACGGTACTTCTGGGTGGTTTTCTTGGAAAAAGTGAGAGGTAGAATATTCCTTGGAATTTCTTGAAGGAAATCTAAGGTAGAATGTTCTAGATTGATACATTTTCTGATATTTATCATGGTGGAGAGTCGAGGATCTATTTAGCAGAGTTGATCTTTTCCAGTCAATGAAAACTTTCTTAGATATATGATCTGTGTTGTGACAATGGAGTTTGTTGGTGAACTTAATGGTGGCTAGATCACGCCTACTTTCTAGGGGAGGTTTGCCACATTTTTGTTTCGCTTTTTTGTTGTTGGTTGACGAAATTACACCAATAATCCTCTTATAAGCTCTATGTTGAACAGAATCTAGTTCCTTTTTAGCCGAGGTAGTGGCCAGAGCCTAAATCGGGGTTGCATGTTCGAGTCCTGGTCTGCTGAGAGTGCAGTAAGTGCTTTTAAGAGATTGAGGTCTTGAGCCCCATGGTGTACCGCAAAGCTTTCAAGAAACATTTAAATTTTTCTATCAGCAGTTTATTTAATTTGTTCGTAAAAATGGAATTCTGAGGGCAAGATGACGCAGAATATGATGGGGAAAACAACCCATTGATTTGAGAAACCTTGATCTTGATAATAGCATTGAAGGTGCTTCTATGTCTTCTATTGGAGGAGAAAATGCAGTAATTTGTCGTCTGTATTGATGGTTAGTTTAAGATCCTCTGCCCAAGCAATTATACCCTTTAAAGTTGCGTTTATAGTCTTCTCTGACACTTTCATGTTAGTATATGAATGCCAAACAGCAATATCTTTAGCGTAGCATGCACTTTTTGTGTCAGTAGGAATATGAAGATTACCTATTTAAAACCCTGAAAACTGCTGATTCCACCCTTTAATAGAGAAATCAGTTAATCCGCAAATTATCTAGGTTATCTGCATATTAACAGCGTTTGAGCTTTAACGGTAACACATAGATTCAAATATTTGGATGAAATACGAAATTGTATGAAGTATTTGATAATTATAAAAAAATATTTTTTTAATCTTTTGCAAGACTTTTAAAAAGATAGACGAATAGAATTAGATCAATTTTTCTGTTTTAGTGAAATTTATATATGATAGATTTGGAAGCACGATACAAAAATCTTAGCGATATCAATAAATTCCATATCTCATATGATTAGTTATTTATCTTAAGTAAAGAAATATTGGAGTCAAAGAACAAATGATTAAACATTTTATAACTCGGCACTCGATAATCCAGTAGTCCGAATAACTCAGTCACACCCCTGCAGGTTGTCCCTAAAGAAATTACTGATGCTCTCACAGTAATTTCTGAAGTTCAGTTATTGAAAAAATGTCGGAAAATGATGAAGACATTGTATAAACTGCCAACATATCCCATAGTGAGGAACTAAAGCTGTTGAAACTGCCCTTGAGTACAGTAATACCTCGATTTGCGCTACCCCGACTTACACAAACCCGGAGTCTACCGATTTTCAAATTTTGTCGATTCATCTTTTATTTGAGCGCTACACAACTCCATTACTCCCTTTCAGCTTCCTGTTACTTGAAATGTGACTAAAGAAGTTGTCGAATTGGCCAGGCAAATAAATTTTGAATTGGATGATGATGACGCTCTAGAACTGCTGAATTTCCACAATCAGGAGCTGACAATTGATGGGCTCATAGAAAAGCATGAGCAAGAGCAAGACATTGAAGAACTTGAGTCTTTAGACCCAGTTCAATCAGAAGATCGAATGATGATTAGGAATTTACAGAAAGCCTCAGTTTAAATGAAAAAGTGTCAAAAATTTAAGAAAGCATAGGCTCCAACGAAGAGGGCATTTTTTCAATAAAACAAAGAATAAAAAAATTATGAGCATGTACGAGGAAATTTTGCGAGAAAAAAAATTCTTTGAGCCAGTAGACTACTTTGTTAGATTTTACATTAACCCTTTAACGGACACACAGCTAAAATACAATTTTCTGTGATAAAGTACTTGGTAAATGTAATGTTCTCATCCTCTATAAACGTTATTTAGTCACAAAAAAAAGTATCTGATCGAGGGTTTTTTTCCTGGATGGTGACTAGACGTTATAGCCACTGCTCACTTAAGACATTTAACTTACTTTTCAGGACAGAAATAATGAATCATAATACTATAAACTTTTTATGAAAAATTAACATTTATGATTATTTATTTCATTAACTATTAAATACAAAGTATATAAGTATAATTAAATAATAATAGAATAATTGCACAATAAGAATACTTACAATACATGCATAATACTTAGAATACACATTGAAATTGGTAAATATCCACATTTTATATTTTATTTAATTTTAGTACAAAAAGTTAGAAATAAAGTAATATTTTTGATAATTTAAATTAATTATTTCACAAATTTAATGAGCTATTTACTGTGGAACGTTATAATATGCAAAAGTTTTCTCCGATCAGAAAAGCTGTAATGAAAGATTTTCGAGCCCGAGAATTTTGTACCACATATTGTAAGCAAAGTTTATTCATATTTCCGACCCCCAACATTCTCACATGATTCTAAGTTTTTTCTTTCGAATGGAGGAAAAGCGAAAATTTCGAGGTCATTTTTATGTTCTATATGGGCAGGGGATAAAGCCTCTATCCACATATAAAAGCTTTCCAAAAACCTAAATAAAACCTTTTTTTATTGCAAATTTGCTTAATTCATTCAGATGAGAGAAAAGTACACTTAAGACATGTCGAAATTTTTTTCAAAGATCAGAAATTTTATTTATAGCAATCCAAATACAATTCGTAGATTTACACCAAAAAAATAACTGTTTTTTACTACCCATCAGAGGACATGAAATGCAAAAAAAAAGGTATCGTGCTTCCATCCGTATTAATTTTTATGTATTTTAGCATAAATTAACGCATATGGATAGACGAAATGTCCAACACCAGCTTGGAGAAAAATATTTTTAATATGTGGCTAGATCTATTAGCCACTGCCCGCTAAAGGGATTAAAATAACTTCGGTTTGCTACTTTGTATTATCTAAGATTTCATGAAACATTTTAGTTTTCTAAATGATTACTTTATTTCTTCTCCAGTCACAGCTAAAATAACTTATATGTATTTCTATGCGAAATTTTACCCCGACCTATGCGAATTCGGCTTATGCGGTTATCACTCAGTTCCAACTATTGCGCTAGTTCGGAATATAACTGTACTTTGAACAACAAAGAATGCCGGCAATCGTCGTCTTCGTGATGAAACAACAAAACGCAAGAGTGCAGTATAGAAGACAACAGGACGTTACGCATTTTATTTTAAAGTAGCCAGTGTTGGCAAAGTTGACTACTTAATTTTCATTATAGATAGCTTTATAAGTTCATTAATTATTTTTCTGAGGTGTGTCTGATCATGTAAATGACTGCATACTATGCAATTAATTTTCATTTTCATGTAATAATTGTTCTTTGCCTTGATAAAGTACGTACTTTTCCTTTGGAGGGTATTAGGGCTGTTTATTTTTTGTTGTATTCTCACTACATTCAAGTGCAGAACAATATTTTGTGTGGAAACACTAGATTTATTCTTTTTAAATCCCATCCTCACTAACCCGGCATTTTCACAAACTCGGCCATCTGTCGGTTGACATTAAACTGAGTTTTTAGGACTCTACTGTATAATTTTTTTCCAAATTAAATAAGGCTTTTATTGATATAAAATTTATTATAAAACACTAAGCTTTGTTTGTTCAATATGGAGGAAAACAACAAATAAAATAAATAAGTAAATAAATATTTTGAAAAATTAGATTTCAAAAAATAAATTAGAATACTTTGATAACAGAACTTTGAACAGATAGAGTAAGACATACACAAACAATTTTTTATTAATAAGATCATACTATTAAAATTAAACAAGCATCTTCCTTTTCCGAAAGCATTCCTTTAAAAAATTACACATTATAGTGAAATAGTGTCTCTGTCACACACACGAAAAAGAGCATCCAAATCTTAAAAGTAAGCAGGAATTTTTTCCCTCTTTTTTTCACTTAAAACTGAGATTTTCTTCCCACAGTCAGCACATGTAACCTAAAACAAAATTATGTCATCAGTTACACATATTTGAAGTTAGATGATTACAACTTAAAAATAAATACAAAGAGAGCAAAATCTCTCTCTGACACACACACACACACACACACACACACACACACACACACACACACACACACACACACACACACACACACACACACACACACACACACACACACACACACACACACACACACACACACACACACACACACACACACACACACACACACACACACACACGCACGCACGCACGCACGCACGCACGCAAACACACACACACTTTCCTTCAATAATTTATATATCTAGTATATAACAGACGGACCCCGATTTAACAAACCTCTAACGATTTTTTCCTCTGATTAAAATACTGTCAAAACCACGAATTAACGAATAATTTAATCAAATGAATTTTTTTTATTAGTTTGGATTAAAAAAATGATCTTCTTTTCAAATGCCATTCTTTTTGCTCGGAACTGAAAAAAAACCTTTTCTTCTCAGAAAAAAATTTCGATATCGAAAGAGTGCAGTCAATTATTAGACTTTAAAGGTGTAGATATATGTTATGAGTGTAACTAACCGTACGATTTTTGAATTAGACGGGAACTTCTTTTATCTCGTCCCATTCCACAACGCAAAGGACATTTTAGAGATTTTATACTTTGCACCTTCTTGAGAGAAGTGTGGTTTATTACACGTACGGTTTTGCAGAAAATTTTGCTTTCGAAAGTTTGTTAAACATAGCAGATTGTCGGAAAAAAAGGGGTAAAGATTTTTATGCAGAAATTGACAATGAAACTAACATCAAAATTATTTCCTTTTCTTATTCTTTGCATTGTTTGGAAACTGTGAAAACAGACCTCGTGCAGCATGATGTAAAAACATAGTATTTTAGTATTTTCTTTGCATAAATTCGAAAAAGAACTCTTTCGAGTCAGGAATCAAAAAGATTGTCAAACATTTATTAGTCAATATTTTAAAATTTCCGGTTAACTCATGCTTAATAATTTGCTAAAAAGTATTCTTAGCTGCTGACTAAATTTGTGTAATTTCTAACTAGATATTTTTTGTGTAGTTGCTCATAATAAAACTCCTAAAGGTAAGCCCAAAATTTTTTATTTTGTGGACAACGATATCACGAATAACCCTCCATTAACGAATAAAATATTTGGTCCGGATGAATTCGTTAAATCAGGGTCCAACTGCATATGAAGTAAAAGTTGAAGAGGTTGTTAAAATGTTGCTACAGTTAAAATAAAATTTTACCTGTTTCATCCATTCCAGTTAATAATAATTCATAACTTCAGGTCTATTACAAAAATATTCCAGGCATTGCACGTTTCGAATGTTATTTACTTCTGGAATTTGATTCGTGGCAACGATTTTCTTTACTGTACTTTCCATTCTTTTCCCATTGAGATTATACTATTTAATTATAAAATAATATTGTTAAACAAGTTGTGTGCAGATTATTGCATACTAAAACAAGTAATATAAAACTTTTTTTAAGCCAATTCCTACTTTGAATGGATGAATAGAAAGTATTTTATTAGGATTGAAAATTTGAACGATGTATATGTATAAGTAAATATATATATACTAGCCATTAACCACCAGCTTCACTGGGTATTTCACGATGTTGTATAAATATATACTGTTAACATATATATAGATTATTGATATCTAGCATTAAGGATTCGATTGTATTGAAAAATATATTTTTAGCTATAACTCTCACCTCTTGATATAAAAAGGACAGAACTTATAATTTCTAATTTCTAATAATACCTAAAAAATAGAAGTAGAAAGATTTCTTGAGCTCACTTAAAATAATCAAAAGGATTTCCGTAAAAGTAACTTTCATTGGATCTCTACTCGTAAAATAAACACGCGTGCTAAATTTCAAGTCTAAATCTAATAGAGCAAATACGGAATTACGCCCCGTAACCCTGTTGAGAGCATTTTTGGCGGAATTCAATTCAAAAAAGAAACATGCAAACAAATTTTATTATTATAGTCCTAGTTGTTCGAAAACGGGAATTTTGTACATCAATACACTCCAGTAATTCCCCGCTTCACCCTGGAGTTGATTTTTGTAAAATCTAATCTTAATGGAACTCTATTTAATTAAAGAAACGCGCTTAACAAATTTCAAGTAAATGGGTTAAACAATTCCAAAACAGGAATTTTTCTGTAACTTTCCTTGACCTCTTTACAACTCCCCTCCCTTGGGGGTCGGTTTTCGGTTCCTACAAGGTCGGTTGTTAGAGGAACTATATTCCATGCAAGGAACATACTTTCTAATTTTCAAGCAGGTGGGTCTAATAGTTTAAAAACGGAAATTTTTATCTATTACGTCCCTTAATACTCCTCAGTGCTCTTTGGGGGTCAATTTTCCCGAAACCTATTTTAAAGTGCATCTCCACTCCATGAAAGGACTCTGATCAAATTTCAAGACTGTACGTATAATAGTTTAAAAATGGAAATACTTATCTATAACGCCCTTTAAGTTTTGATTTTGGTAAAACTTATTTTGCAACGAACCTCTACTCCATGAAAGGAACTTGCATACCAAATTTCAAGACTGTACGTCTATTAGTTTAAATAAGGATATAATTATCTATAACGCACCTTAAGCTCCAGCAACGCAACTTGGGGGTCGATTTCCGTAAAAACTATTTTACAAGGAACCTCTACTCCATGAAAGGAATCTGCATACCATATTTAAAGACTGCACGTCTATTAGTTTAAATAAGGATATAATTATCTATAACGCCACTTAAGCAACCGCAACGCCCCTTGGGGTTCGATTTTAGGAAAGCCCTTTTTTAGCGGATTTTTACCACATGAAAGGAATATGCCTACCAAATTTCAGGTTAGTAGGTTGAACAGTTCCGGAGATATCGTGATGAGTCAGCTAGTCACTTTTCTCCTTTATATTGTTGCGAATTTTGTGTAAATAATGTAAATAATTTGTATTTGGGTGTTTAATGCATTTATTTATGTTACTCTGTTATATTTATTTTATGTTAAAGTTGTACTATTCACAAGCAATGCCGCCCCCTACGTTATAATGGCGATTCAATGAAAACTTGGCGAAATCTTGGCGGTAGAGCCAAGTTGGAATCATTTTTGGCGATTAAGTTTGCGGCCAATTTGGCGACTTTGGTGACTATGCTATCGAGTTCGGAACCCTCTGGATTCTTCTAGAAATTTGTGAAGAGATCTACTAACGTCACGCTTTATGACACGAGCGGTTACATTTCTGTATGTTTCTGCCGTGCCTATAAATAGAGATGCTAGCCGAAACGAGGCTCAGTCTGATTTTAACCAGCGAATATTGAGGATTCTTTTGACTAGCGATTAGCTCGGCTGTGCTTGTGAATAATCGTTTACACGTGTATTTTTAAACACTGACAAATTTGTTTGAGTCCTTTTGAAGGTGTGATTACTCTCGGAGATTTACTCTGTGAATATTGCTGCTGAATCCTGTATTTAAAGAATTGGATTTTTAATAATAAATTCGCATCGCTCTTAAAGAACTGTTTATTTTCTTTGTGATTGTTTTGCATAAAATCCTCGACCCGGATCTACGTAACAATATGTATAAGGGGGAGGGGAGTGTGAACTAATAGTAGGAATTGAAAAAAAGAGCATGATTTGTCTGCATTGTTCTAACAATGCAAACCCGGGTTGGCTAGTTTGGCTGAAAAACACGTTTTCGACGCCAACTTTTGCCTTTGTTTTAACAGTTACTTTGTTACAGCAATAGAGACAAATCTAAGATGACGTCAGAAACCGGTAAAAATGAAACCAACATGGCTGTATCTGTAATTATTTGAATAATTAGTGTCAGTCAATTAATTTTAATTAATTATAATTCAATTTTCGTATTTTTACTTAAAACAATAGTGTTTCGAAAATTTCAACTCAAATGAGTGCTTTAAAATGCGAGAAAAAAACCTTTTCAAGTTTTGACACAAGTCGCCAAAATGGTCACTAAGTCGCCAAAAATGATACCGAGGAGGTTGTATTTGTAATTCTTTCAATAATTAGTTTTAATCAATTAATTTTTATTAATTATAATTAAATTATTGTATTGTCATCCAAAATAATCATGTATATAAAGTTTCAGCTCATTTGAGCGCTTCAAAATGCATTTTATTAACGATTGAAAATTCCAACAAGGTAAATAAATAAATAAATAATTATATAGGGAGTGTGAGCTAATAGTAGGAATTGAATAATTTGAATTTTTCAATTTAGGATAGAATATATATTAATTTTGTGCAATAAAAAAATTATTTTTGGGGTCAGAAATTCATAAGAAAATCTATTAGAGAAGGAATTAAGATTAAAGAGATTAAAATTTATGATTAAAATCCCCCTCCAAAGTTAGTGTTTGACGTTAAAGTGCCTTTAGAAAATGTTTTGTTATCCTGTTAAAAAATTAAGAGAACATTACTGAATTAATTTTTAATTTATATTTAAACATGAAACTGACGATAGTTATTTTGGAATATTTTTTGAAACAATACTTTTTAAAAGACTATTTTATTTCTAGAAAAATTGTATGGTCTTGTTGAGCAAAAGCTTTAATATTTTTTGAATACATACTACAAACATTCTTTTCACTAAAACTAAATTCAAGGTATTTGCACTTTATTTTGTATAAATTTGGAAAAAAATATTGAGTTTTCCTATTTTTTTAAAACAAATGCTTGGGATTTACCATTTATTTAGAGTGAATTTTTCTTCCATTTATTACCCGTACTTAGTCAATTTTAAGCAAAATTTAAAAAAAAATGAATTAAAATTATTTGAAAATTTTAAAAATTGATTATTTTAAAATCTTTTTATTCAGTTCCTTCCGAATTTGTACGGCAATGTTATTTTACTTTTATCATTAATAGAATTCACCCAAGTTTAAATTTATTTTTCTATTATTCAACAGCTACAAGATTTCGAATGTGAATCACATTGAATAACAAGAAACATTTCTACTAAATATTTATTGCTTGTAAAAAGTAGTGATTAAAAATAATTCTAATCTTTTAAACGATATTAAATTATTATTTTCCAATTTTTTAGAGGAAAACATTACAATTTTCAGATTGTAAAACACACACACAGTTTGTAGTCTTGGCTAAATAAAGTCCTTGTATGTAATAAAGTATATAATCTTCCAATAGTAATGGCTTACAATCAATTTTTTGCTAAATAAATTAATTGAAAATGTCATGAAACAACGATAAAATTTAAATTATTTGATATTGTGACGAAATTTGAGAAAAATAGTGTAAATAATTTGTATTTGGATGTGTAATGCATTTCTATCACACTAGAATATATTTACTTTATGTTAAAATTGTAACATTCGCAATCAACGCCGTTCCTTACGTTATAATGGCGATGTAATGGGAACTTGGCGAAATCATGGTGATAGAGCCAAATTGGCATCATATTTAGCGACTTGGTGGCCATGTTAGCAACCATTTAAGGCGAGGATTGGTGGTTGGAACTTGGCGAAATCATAGCGATAAAGCCAAGTTGGTATCTATTTTGGCGACCAATTTGATGACCATTTTAGCGACTTGGTGACCATGTTGGCAACCATTTTTGGCGAGTTCGTGACCCTGTGGATTCTTCTGGAAATAAGTGGTGAAATCCACTAATTTCACAATGACGCATCTTTCTCGAAGAATCCGCGAGGCCTATAAATAGGGAAACGGTCACCGGAATTGAGTTAGTATTGTTTTGACTAGTGATTTGTAGTCTTTCCATGACCGTGAAGATTCTAGAGATTAGCTCGGCTGTTGAATAGGACGAGCGGTGCTTGCGAATAATGTTTATCATACGTGTATTGTAAACACTGATAATTGTGTGTGAATGCTGTTGAAGTTGTGAAGACCTTCTGTGACTTATTCTGCGAATTTTACTGTGTATTCTGTGTTACAAGGATTGTTTTTTCGACAATAAAATCTCATCGCTCCTAAAGGACTGTCTTGTTCTTTGCGACTAATTTGCATAAAATCCTCCAACCCCGTCGACCAATTTCTTCAAACCAAAAAAAAAAAAAAAAAGAAGAAAAGTCGCCAAATGTTGTGATATGCAGCCAATAGTGGAAACTATTCCAACGGATGTTGAACACAATAATAATAACGATGACAGCATTCAGCACCATTTTTTGAATTGGCAACGTCTTTTAATTTAGCAAAATTGTTCGACGGTATAACACGTAAATACTAAAGTATTAAATTCATTTTGAAAAGAATCTTTACTTACTGGTATATCTTTGACATCAAGAATGACTTCAGGTACAAGGTCTCTCCATAATACATCATCAATTTTCTCAGCAATTTTATCTCGAAGCGTTGAAGTAAATGTTAATCCTTCTCTGAGTTTTACGAACAGAACAGCTCTCACATCTCCTTCAGAGTTAGTCTGACCAACACAGATATAGTCGTTTATTTCTTCCATGTCATGAACTGAAAAAAGCAAAAAGCTCAACTATAGAGAGCATGAGTTAGTTTCCGAATTGTCAGTCGACTCGAGCATTGGCGATATTATCAATGAAATGCTTGCTTCTCAGCTGAAATACATCTGCCATTTACATCACGACACAGAAGTAAATAAATAGTAACGAGGAGAAAGGCTTCTGTAAACAGAATTCTAAATACTGAGAATTAATTCATCACGCGGAGACCAACAGTACACTTTTTGTTTATTTCCATACGTATGACATTAACGATTGATCGACAAAGCTATTGTGGTAAAATATCATTCTATTGAGAGAAAAAAACCTTATGAGATCATATTCCTTTTTGACGACCAGCTGTTGACCTTTGCAAGGGTGTTTATTTGAACCACCGACCTATGAGTGAGCAGTCACGTCTTACATACCTTAGACAAAAGATACGAAAGGAATCCCTTTCCGGGTCAGAGTCGTTAATGGCTTTTATTTCTGTCCTTTGTTGTTCGCGATTTGCAGAAGGAGGCGCCACTTCATTCATCCTTCCTAGAGACGAAAGTTGTTTTTACTCAGAGAAGGTTGTTTTCTCAGCCAATTACTGCAATTGTTATAAATCTCCAGTAGGTTTGAGTGTCGTTGGAATGTTTTTCCGTTGACGTTGCGGGCAATCTCTTGTTGAGATGGCGAGTGTAGTTGACGAGTGTGCCGTTACTGTTTTTTAATCACTTGTCGTGATTTATTGAGAATGTCTCAGTTAGACTCTCTATAAAATGGATGCTTAATCAACTAGTATTGTTAGGCTGTGCTGCCATTTAGTGTTCAATTCCTGAATCACCACTTCGGTGACAAGCTGTTGAACTTAGCAGGGGGTGTTTTTTGGACCACCTTCGTCCCTGTCCGCAGCCACGTCATGCATGCTTTAGAAGACTGAGACTAAAGGAATTCCTTTTGTACCAGTAATTAAGGGATTCTTTTTCTGTCCTTTGTTGTTTGCGAATTGTAGAAAGAGGCACTTCTGCACCATCATTGATAACTTCAGATTCTCAGAATTGTAGCAAATTGGCTGAAAAATTTTGCTAAAACAAGGCAATAGAAAGTAAATGTAGATATTTGAGACGATATCTGAAATGGGCAAGTAGGTACTTCAAAATGTATTTGCCTGATTATAATCAGATTAATTTATAAACACAACTCCCTCTATTTATAGTAGAAACAACCGGTATAAACCGAAATTTGACATGATTTCTTTGTGTCACCGTGTTTAGCTCCATGGACTCTTTAAGCGATAGATACTTTAGAAATCTATTATTATCCTAAATGGATAATTTTCTTTTTGTTTGCATCGTATATACTTTTGATATAGTACATAAACGTATTACATTCTGAACTATTTTGTATGCATTTTTTTTGCCAAACATATACAATATTCTAGATCAGAGAAGATAGATAGAATCACATACCATATTAGAGTTTTACGTATGGGGCGGGAATTCAAAGTGATTGGCAGACAGTAACCTTTAAATTTTAAGATCTTTTTTATTTTTAGGGAATATATATATCTTCACAGCGCTTTCAAATGATGACTAAAGACACGTTTCGTAGAAGGGTTGATATGATAAGTTTGTCATTACATTAAAGTGATGGGGAAGCTTAAAGATGTAAGCTAAGATGTTGTCTTCTTCAGTTACCCGTGATTCAAAATTACGAGAATGATTGTCAAAAGCCCTTGTGCGTTAACAAAACTGTACTCATGTCAAAAATTAAGGTCACAAACACGTTTTTCGTCATAATTATAAAATGCCTCCAGTAAAACTGATTGTATTTATGTTGATAGTATAAATTTTAAAAAACGGGTAATACAATTTATGCCTTCAGTTTAGGAAAAGATGTTGTTTAGTCTTAGTTTTTGCAAAACTATTGTATTAAGATCGTTCAAGCATATTTCATTAAAACAAACAAGTTAGTCTGTTTTCAATGAGAATGACTTCTCGTAATCGTTTAGATCAGTGGTTCCACAAATTTTTTTTGTCTCATAGACCCCTTGTCATGTATTTTTGTTTTTGGGTAGATCCCTGCTTACTTAATACTGCATTTTTGCAAATTTATTAACTTAAATGTCTTTTAACAGCTGATTCTACTACTTACTTTAAAAAATTTAAATTTCTAACTGTAGTGAAGTATTGTGTTTAAAATTTAAGAAACGCATGTTAATTATATTAAAATGTAACTAATACGTAAATTAACTGTTAAACAAAATAATTGAGCAACAAAAAAATGCTTTTAATTCAGTGTTACTCAAACTGTGGGGCACGTCCCCCTTGGGGGCTTGACAACTCTACGAGGGGGGTGCGAGCATATTGAAAAGTCGAAAACAGAAGATTAGTTAAAAAAATTATTAAAATTTACTGAAAAAAAATACATTCTAAAAACATAATAAAAAATAATTAAATACATAAACATAATAAAATACATAACAAAAAATAAAATACACATTTGCAGTGATAAATGTATCAATGCTATAAAATGTATTTTATAATTAATTTAAAAATACTAAGTTAAGAACAAGTTTACTAATTACCAGTGAACCCATGGGATTGTCATATATAAAATTATATACAAAAATCAACACTTATCTTGATAATTTGTACGGTTTATAATAAATCCCTTAACTGCTGATAAAAAGTTACGCGATTCGCTTCCCAATGCCAACCGTTTTCCACGTAGGTGGGTGTATGTGATGTATTGGGGGAGAGGAAAGGAATAAAGAAGTATAAAATAATCTGAAATAAGTATATCCTTTCCAAACATTGTCAAGGTCCTTTGATTGCATTCTAAAGCCTTTGGAATAATTTTATAGATAGCAGTGCACAGAAAAGATCATACTTCGGAAAGACGTATATATACGTCCGGGGATATTAACGATATAGCTGTGTGAAACGTTTATATACGCAGGTGGCACTTAGGAAGTTAAAGTCGTATAGTAGTCTTAGCGTCAAAGTCTAGTATTATTGAATTCAATACATTGTTATTGTATGAGGGGGGCGCGATAAAAATTATTGTTAAATATTGGGTCATGAATATTGAAACTTTGAGAAGCACTGCTTTAATTGAATGAATGAATCTGGTGCGTCAATAACAAATTTTCAACATATAGTATCAATTTTGTCAGGTTTAACCCTATATCTCCTCGATTAGTTGTGTTCAGTCCTTTTTTATTATTATTTTTTTCTTCTTTCCTTTTTTCTATTGCGGTATTACCATAGTCAAAGTATTCTCAAACTTGTTTTCAAAATCTGAATAAATTACATTTAAATGTTTAACGTATGTTAAAACGTCAATTTCCTAGCAGACTGTCTGTGACAAAAGAGAGTGGGAAAATTCGCGAGGTCCAATTTTTATACTCTTTTAGCTTAACTTTGGAAAGAAACGCTAGAATGATGATTCTTGTTTCAATAAAATTTATGCTGTCATCCTCCAATAAACCTAAATTATTTGGAAAATAGATCTGTTAAATAGGTAAAATTTGGTTTCCACTTCATTAAGTTTTTAAAAAAATTAAACTCACGATCTGATTTAATGAGGGCCTCTATCGCGTCGACCTCCATTTACATCTCATTGACCCCCAAATTACTTTTTCACTCACATGAACCCCTTACATGTCGTCATAGACCCCCGGGGGTCGATATAGACCACTTTGGGAATCATTGGTGATTTCCAAAGGGAATCATTGGTGATTTCTTGAGGTGGAGAGCCGTTGGCAGACTTGAAGCTGATCAGTTTCAAATGGAGGAGACTTGATGGTTACAAGTGACCTGAAAGTTATCTCTCGGTTATGGAATCAATTCCAAATAAGTGTTACCATCACCAGAAAGGTCAATCAAGGTCGCCAGAGCATCAGCAGCTGTACAGGATCGTTACTTAACATTAAGCGCATTACAGCATAGGCGGACAGCAGCTGTTCAACATTCACGCGACCTTGCTGCTGTGTCTGGAAGAAGATTCTCCAAGCAAACGGTTTACAGTCGTATTGCAGGGACTGGCCTGTACATCCAGCGTCCAGTCTGGTACTTTCTTTTGACTGTATCCAGCTGGAAAGACCGGATATCGTGGAGATAAAAACATCAGTCGTGGACACCACAAGAATGGGGTGTGTGTTCCTTTCAGTAATGAGTTGAATTGTACCAGTCAAAGTAGTTCTGATCGAGTCTTCACCTGGAGAGAAAATGGAGCTCACTTTAACTCTCTTACAGAGCAAAAGTCTGCAGATTTGGTGGTGTGAGTGAGTGAATATTAACATCGCACTGTTCAGCTACACGAGAGCTTTTGGCGTAATTTTGAACCATGGTCAAGTGACGCGGACGACACCTGAACTGGCACTCTTTTCTCCTAACTACCACACCACACCAACGGGAGGACGTTTCAGTTCTCGACAGATTTAACATGCATCGCTGCCCTACACGGCGGGTCTTTAGTGGCACTGGAATCGAACTCACGAGACATGCCTGCCATGATCCGATACCTTGACCACTGGGCTTCCGTAGCCTGCAGAACCTACTTTTCAATCATAATTTTTATTGTGCACCCCTTATACAATAATAATGCTTTGAATACAATAATAATGCACTTTGACGCTAAAGCTACAATATGATCTTAATTATAAACCGTACGAATTAATAAGATAAGTATATTAAATTTTATATATGTTACTTTTTTAAGTAATATATGCATTATTTTTCTGCCTCGAATTTTTAAATTGGAACAGATTGCAAAATGCGGTGGCTACTTTGAAGACAAAATATAGATCTCAGCCAAATATTGGAAAAGTTCTCAGAATGTCAATTTCTAATCGCAAACCTTCCTTTGAAAAGCTTTTCGCTGCAAGACAAGCCCATGGAAGTCGCTAATACTTATTAAACTTGCTCTTAATGTAGTATTAATAAATCAGTTATTAAATACCTTGTACAGCACTGATACATTAAAGGTGTACTGTCTGAAGTACCCGCTCTTCGCACGAGTTCATTTTTTTTTAAAAAAAAACTAAAACATTCTTGATATAATAGCTGAATTGTCAGGCGAGTAAACCCAAATGCGCGACAATGTTTACGAAAATGTAAAATGATATTTTAAAATGAATGCTCATATTATAATTAGTTTTATTAACTGTAATTTTTCGCCTTACAGAATGAGCATTCAGAATTAATGCTAAATAATAAAAAATAATATAAAATTCCGATGAAGAATAATTGTTTTATTTTTAATATTTAAAGCGAGAAGACTTCAAAATGTTTGATCCCAGGAGCAAGCACACATTTGATACTAACGTTAATGGTCTCGTGGAATGATTGAGTCACCCCGATTCTCTTTTTTTTAAAATTATTTTTATTGTACACGATACAAATCGGGATTGCAGTGAATAATTTAATTAAGAGAAAGTATACTTACCTACTTTCAAGGACTTTTCAATTTTTCTTTTGTAAGAAATAAACAGTTTTGCCAGAATGAACGATTTCGTAATATGTGCGCCCCATGCTACCACTTCCGGGTTAAAAGTTTATTAAATATAATAATATGGATGTTAATGCTAAATAAAATTATATAAAACGTTTTTCATTATACTTTATATGTGTTTGAGAGTACTCATAAAAATAAATCTTGGCCAAGTAATCCTTCAAAGTGGGTTTTCCAAATATCATAAAATTCTTTTGCATGGAAACCTCCTCCACCACAGAAATACATTATTTACAACTTCCTAAATGAGAAACAAACACATATATAAGGAAGGGGTCATAACTAACTGTACCAATAACTTAGAAGGTCAAACAGATGTTGAGCAAAAATATTCTGCTGCCTACTGCTATAATGTACAGTATTTTAAAAATAATAATAGTGATAAATTTTTTTACATTCCTTAAGTATTTAGTTTCTGAGTCTAGGTTTTGTTTTTTTCTCTGAAAGAGTAGTATTTTAGGTTAAAAAAAGAAAATGTGTAATAAAAAATATCTCATCATGGGATTACAGCAAATCAATTGAAAGTTTTTTTTATTTGGTTATAGGGTCAAAGATAGCTAATTAGGTATTGAAGAATATTTTATTTTTGATGACGAATTTTCGCCAGATGATATATATAAATTATATCAGAGTAAAAGGGCATTTTTTTATTATGCCTGAAAGTATTTTGTTTTAATTCATTCCAGAGTAAATTAATTATTTTTTAAATCTTTTATTTTCGATATGCTCGCACCCCCCTCGTAGGGTTATCGCGCCCACCCCAGGGGGCCGCACCCTACAGTTTGAGAAACGCTGGTCTAATGGCATAATGTTGGGCAGTACGTTTTCGATGCGGGTACTGTGAACTCACAGCTCTATAGGGATGAGATTCGGGAAGCCTAGGGAGGTTTTCTTGGTGCTATGGGCCCGGACTACATTTTTATGGGCGATAATACACGGTCACACAGAACTCACACTGTTGACGAATTTCATGAAGGAGAGGATATTTGCCGTATGGATTGATCCTTGAGGTTTCTAGATCACAGTTCTACTGAATATGTTTGGGATGGTCAAGGAAAAGTCATTTTTCTGTGTAATTTTCCTCCCAGGACCTCATAGGAATTAAAAGTCTCCCTTTCAGAAAAAGGGGCTTTGTTTCCGCATATACTTATCGAAACCCTCATAAACAGTATGACAGCTCGTTGTGAGGCTTGTAAAGCAGTTCACAGTGGCCACGCTCCATATTAAACAGACTTTTCTCGAGGTAAATACGAGTTCAGATTCATGAATTCACATTTTTTGATGTGACTTTGTCTTGATTCACAGTTAAAGTTGTTTCCATATTTTTATGTTTCTGTTTTCTTTCTGACATTGTATTATGTCTCTGTGCCAACTTTAATGGCGACGCAGTAAATAGTTAATCATTTTTCACATATTTTATGTTTGTGATCTTAATTTTGGACACGGGTGTACCAATCAATCGGCTAAAACTTGCTGTTTACAAACTAAGCATTCGGATTTCAGATCAAATATTAAGCTTACAATAATGCAGGGAGATTCATGACGAAGTGTACAGTTTGAATGCACTATAAAGCAAGAACAATGTAAAATATTGAATGTAACCTGAAACAGAAATGTATTGGGCTAGTTTAAGTTTTGTTAGAGACAGTTACAGATGTTCTATGTGTGAAACCTTAGCCAGACGAGGCACATCAATTTGGTAATCCATTTCAGCTCAGACGGGTGTTAAGGTATCATCTATGTCAATAGCGGCTGTAATACCCTTTTTCAGCTTCGTCGAGGACTTTAAAATGCCCAATCAGCCCGTATTTTTATATTTTTATTTTTCATACCATCGTTTGATAGATTTTTCAGTTTGAGGCTCGATTCTGAATCGTGATCCTGTATACTGTTGTACAGCATTTTGCTAAAGTGAAGAATACAAAAAGCCTTTTCCACTGCAGTCCCCGTCAATTCGAATTGATTAGTCACATGACGCGTCCACCATTGCTTACCTTACTTTTGTCAGAGGCAGACACTAACTTTAAAAATACATCTACCTTATGGTTCATTGAGTTGGTGCCTATCTTTAACTATTACTGATTTACAGCGTCCGTAAGGTGTATACTTCTTTACGTTGTGACTACGCTCTAGGGGAAAAATGCATCCTAGACATAGTTAAAATATTCGAGCCCTGAGTGTGGTTTGGAGAAGAAACGTTTGGATACTTAAATACAAAAATATTATAAGAGGACTTGTTACAATTTGTGTCTATAATATCGAAGACTTGCAGCCATATGAAAGACACCACCTGAAATTTATTTACTTGAAGTCACGCAGAAAAGATTTCTATATTTTGAAATATTGAAATAATAATAGTTATTTAAAAATTATTCAGATAATATTACTTAAAAATAATGTACAACAACAACATATTAAACAACATATTGCTACATTTGAAAACGAATTATGAATCTGTAAAGAAATGAAATTGAAACGCAATACTCTCGAAGTTGCTTAAGTGTTTGTTAATAAAATTGAGAAAGCCTAATAATTAAATAGATATCTATGGATTCACCAATTACTAAGTACAAAGAACAAAATAATGCAATACTATTGAAGCATTTGTATCAATTTCCTGATACTTACTTGCAAAATATATATCAGCTGAGCCAAAACATTCTCCCCCTTGGGTTAGTAAATCATCACTAAAAAAAAAATGGATAATTAAGAAACTATTATGTATTAACTGAAAAATAATGTTATTGTTATCTTTTTTATTTTTACAAAAAATGAAATCGTATTTTTCAACCTCAAATTTAAAGCAAATGATGGAAATCTTGGTAGCCGAGTGGTCGGGGGTCGTTAACTCGTAGCAAGTGGTATTTCTGTTCGAGTGGGGGAGGTTTCAAGCACTAGCTCCATTGGGCACCTGCTGTATCGGAAGAGGGGGATAATACTCGGTTAAGTTTGTCGAGGGTCAAAGTCGTCTTCGCCAGTAAGCCGTAGTTTAAATTTCAGAGCTCCAACGCTAGTAGAGCCCTTCTGAAGCTTCGAAATACTATGCTAATAAACAATCACTTCCATTCTACTTTATAACACACAAATATATAATTATGAATTTTATAAAACGAAAGAACGATGGCTTTTGGCCTTTGAAAGCTTTCCCATGTATGTTTCGTTACCAGTTTCTTGATTCCCTGTTTTACACTGGATTTTTCTGAGGTGTAGAAGACTTATGGTGAAAGGCGAGTTGGATAATTCCTTTTTAGTTGCGAATAACTTGTCAACACAGTCTTATTAAATATAGGAGGGCTTAACCTGGTCAGTTTTTTACGTTGAGTTTTTAGACATTTATCAGAATTTTTAAAAATAAATTCTATCCAGCACTTGTGGAATCCTCCTCAATAAACTGCAGTTCTGGTCAAAGAAAAATACGGCTGCATGAATTTAGGTCTATGCTAACAGACACTGTGTGATGACCATGATATACTGTTTTTTTGGAGTCATAAGGCGCTCGCTGGATTATTTTAATTAAATATCCTTCAAAAGAAGAGGGATCTGGACTGCCGGTTTTTGGGCTTAGAAATACTCCTAGCAGTTGAATACGGGTTATTTGCCCCATTCCCGTAGTTGTTGCCTCCAAGTCCTCCTTCCACGTAGCTCTGAACTCGAGGAGGATAGTTAGTAGCCCTGAAGATCAGTGATAATTCCCATGCTTTAAAATTGCCACTATCAGTCGGCTTTGGAATCTTTCAACTTGGCCATTCGTTGCTGGATATTATAATGAAGTACAATATCGGGCAACAACCAGAAATTTGGTCAAGGTTTGGAAAAAGGAAGAATAACCGCATACTGAGCTTTGGTAAAATGGAATAGTGATCCAAATCTTTAGACCTATATATACAGTGAATTAATATCTAGAACCATCAAATAGAGGAAGTGGTCCTTCTAAGCAGGAAGAGGAAATCATAGTGTGAGTAACCGGTGGTTGCCCTATTCTTTTCTCTTAGAATACTATTCCAGAAGGAAGCATTAAGAGAAAGAGAAGCCATCCGCATAACGGCTGACGATTAAGCAAGTTTTGCTGCAAGAACGTTCAGGAGAATAGATGTCATTATATTTATATAGTAAGATCAATAAAAGTTTGATTGCTCCTCAGATTTAGTTATTAGAGTGCATTCTCAGTAATTCTTATAAAGTCTAATAAGTGTTAAAGGCTAAATAAAAGAGTTTAACTTGAGAAATGTCTGTTTCTTTCTCGAACCCTCTCACACCCGCGATCGAAGAATCGCGATAACTTATTTCAGAGGATTTACTTTTACTTTTATTCCCTTTCCCCGGTACATCACATACGCACACCTACGTGGAAAACGGTGGCTTTGGAGAGCAAATCGTGTAACATTTAATCAGCAATTAAGGGAATAGCTATAAACGGTATACTTATCTTGATAAGTGTTAATTTTTGTAAATAATTTTATATAAGACAAGCCCATGGGGTCACTGGTAATTATTAAATTTGTTCTTAAATTAATTATAAAATATATTTTGCAGTACTGAGTGAATCATATCAGTGTACATGTGTATTTATTTTTTATAATGTCAGAATGTGTATTTTGTTTTTTACTTTCAGTAAATTAATAATTTTGTTTTCGATTTTTCAATGTGCTCGCGACCATCTCGTAGAAATATAGGGATCCATAGGTAGAGCATCCCACTATTTGAGAAACACTGGCCTATAGTCAAAATTAAAGGGAAAATTGATTATACATAATCTATTACAACAGGATTAAATTAATCAGAGCTAAGAACAGTGGATTTCACTATTCTTGCGCTGATGAGCTCGCGATGCTTATACAGATTGATTCACAATTAGTGTGACCAATTTTAAAAGCATACTAGCTGCATGGCCCGGAGTTACAAGGGCTTTCTCTATTTTTATAAATTTTCCCTTTCCTTCGAAAAATCAACACCTCTAATACTCTTTTTCAAAATGACTTCCATCACCCCCCCCCTCTCCTCCGTTTAGACCGGAGTTGCTCATTGTATAACTTAAAATTCCCTGTTTCGAAATTTTTTCGCTTCTTTTCTTTGTTAAACAAGTTTATTTCCCCCAGGCGTTGCAAGAATATTTTTAAATACATAACATATTGTCATGGAAATTCCCCTTCCCCTCTCGCTATCAGCCGTTCCTGGTATGTGTGTGTGATTTCTATGTTAACGCCATTACAAAATTCGCGTGGTAATTTCCCACAATAAATTATTACTGCCCTTTTAAAAATTTGGCTACCGCTGAAAAAAAAAAGACCCGCTGTTGAATCTGTAGAGAGTTTAAACGTCCTAGAGTTGGTGTGGTATGGTAGTTAAGAGAAATGGGTCTCATCCTCGTCACTTGACAATGGTACAAAATGTCGAGGTGCGTCGCCAAAAACTCTAGAAAGGGGAACAGGGGGACTTAAATTTCCTCATTCCTTTGCAACTTTTTAGGCCCCGGAAACGAAAATGTACCTTTTTAAAAATAATTGTATGTTGAAAAAAGTAGAAATTCTTATAATTACAAAATTTCACAACTATATTAATCATTTTAAATAAAGCATTTAAAAATCAGAAAAGATATTTTTCTTCTGTATTACTATCTAAACTTCGAAAAAATAAATAAAATTTGACTGGCAATCAAAAGTTCCAAGCAAAAAACATGGACAAAAGCAAGTCCTTGGTGGGAAAAAAAGCTGAAGACTTATCGCTGTAAGAAATCTTCTGCCTCAAAGAACTTTAGCAAAGAAGCTACAGGTATCGCAATCGATAATTTGTTATCAGACAAAATAAAATTGCTATTAAAAAAAGGGAATAATCAGTTTATCTTCAAATATCTGCAAAGATCGTAGAAAAACGAAGAAAACGTTCTTTGCCTCTGCATTTACTGTTACGAAAAGATAGATACAAACAAAGATAACTTCGGATGAAGCACTGTTTCATCATTTTTACATGGAAAACGAAGATAAGTATTTTCATGAAAGCGTGCAAAATCACTTTTTGAAAAACAATTTGGGCCCGTCATGTGTTATGATATGGATAGGAATGTCCTCTCAAGGCAAACAAACCTTTTTTGGAATAAAAGGCTAAAATTGTTTAAATACTATCGGAAAAAAGTTTGGCCATGATCAAAGAAAGGTTTTTCCCCTCAAAAAACTTTTTTTTTCCCCAAAAAATTTGCACGAAGTCATACAGCAAATTCAACAAAAAATGGCAGAAAAATAAAAAATAAATAAATTTTTTTTCCTCTTGAGAAGGGTTCTACCCCTTTGACTGTGTTCCTTGCGATCATGTTTAATGCGAATACTTAAAAAAAGAAATTAAATAGACGTAAAATAAGAACACTTCAAAGGCTTCAGAAAGTAGTCAAAGAGGAAGTTGAAAAAATACCCCCCAAAATGTTCAAAAAAGTTCTTTCGGCTTGGCCAAACTGTCTACGTAAAGTGTACTATTCTAAAGGAAACTTCATTAAAAATTTCCTGTAACTAACTTATTTCAATAAAAATTTATCATGCACTAAAACTGGTCACATTATTTTTGAATCAACCATAATGTCTTTAGTTTGAAGCAACGCTTTCATCTGCCCTATTAACAAGTTGGTAGAGTTTCAAGGGGGAGCTGTGATTCTTCCATACACAATACAAGTACATAATTTAGGTTCTATTTTTTTTTTTAAAGCACAAAGTGGTTCTTGTGTTTTTTTTAAATAAAGAATTTAATGTCATACCTCCTACCAACTATTACAATGCCTCTTGACTTCGGATTCATCCAGCCTTCATCACCGGGACACCAAGTACCTGAATCACACAATTAAAAACGACAGCATCTTTATCTCTGATTTTTTACATAATACCGTTTAACACATTTTTTTAAGAAATATAAAGGAAGCTTAGAAACTAATATATACCTGGAAACTTGCTCAGATATGTTTTTTTCATAACACTTCCATATTCATCTTTCCACAGATATAAAGGAAAAGATGGGAACGGGCAGTGAGTACAAGTTCTCCTAACTGGCCATAGACTGGATGTCCTACAATAAAGCAGTTAAATTAACAAACATTTTTAAAATTGGTTGAAATAAAAATAAAATAACCATTTTGTTATGAACATAAAGAAACCCTATTTTGTCAAAAATTAGTTTCCCAGTACAGGGTGTTTTCAATATCTGGATTAGCCGTTACCAACCCTCTTCCCTGTTTCATAATAATGTAGGGCTACACATATTTTTTTTAAGTTATTGATATCTAAGTCTTATAGTTATTGAACTTTCAATTGTTTTCAAAGATATTTTGATAGTTGTGGCTGATAGCAATTTTATTTTTTTTTAGCCCCCGAACCCCCATCTTTTGAGTAGATTTCTGCAAAACCCGATCATAGCAAATTTCTACTCAGTGCTTGCCAAATTTCTTTGTATAACTGACTGTTTAAAACGGGAGATTTTGCCTGTAATGTCCACCGCGAGCCTTCCTTGTCAGTTTATATGCAAAACCGGTTCTTAAACGTTACTAAAATAAAAGGAGTCGCCAAATGTAGCAATCGTTTCCCTCTGTTGGCTGCACACTGTTTGGCGACTTCGCTTACACACATTCACAAACTCTTCCGTAAACAAGGAATTTTTGGATAAAAGTTCATTAAAAATAATTTTGAAATTTTGATTGGTAGAAATAGATTTGCGACTACTTTGAAACATCAGCGAACCTCCTTGGAAAATTTTGGAGTGAAACGATCAATGGTGTGGATAGGTCCCAAACACACATACAAACACCCCAATTTATGTATAAGATAATAGATATTAAAAAATTTCTTAATTCTTCAAGAAAAACAAATATTAATGACTTGTAACGCCGGAGGTATCAGGTTGACACTTAACGGTTTGAGAAGTCTTGTACATGCTCGCGGAAAGAACTGGTTGGATCAAAATCAGCCTCGCCTCAGTTTTCGCCTCACGTTTTGGTAAGAGGATTTAGTGACCTGGGAAGCATTTTATTGGAGGTTTGCCCTGCTTCAGGGTACACTCAACAATTAAGGTATCCGACTACGTTCGGAACTGTGATTTTAAAAAGGCGCATAAATGGACAATTTTTTTGATATTTGTGTCTTAGATAAGAATACATGCATAAAAGGTTTTAAGGGCATTTGACAAAAAAAATTTTTTAAAACAATATTTCGGGAAAAAAACTTAGAATAACCCTTTTTCAAAATATTTCGTAAAAATGCTTTTTTATAATAATATTTGCCTGATATACTCAGCCCCGTACAGAGACTAAAACTGTTTTTTGAAAATTACATTATTTTCAGGTTACAACCCATTGAAATAATTATCGGTGTTTTTTATAAAATTTCTCCCTCTGTTGTCGTAAGACATGGGTAAACCCCTTTAAGTTTATATTTTTAAAAAATTTTAGTTTAGCCTCTGTACAGAGGTCTGAGCTATATACAGGCAAAATATTATTATAACAGAAGCATTTTTACAAAAAAAGGAAATATTTTAAAAGGGTCATTCTATGTTATTTTTGTCCAAAAATTTTACTTTTTAAAAATTTTTTTTTTAATCTATTCTAAAACAATTTTATATACATTTTCTAATCAAAGTGACACTAAATATCATAAATATTATTTACACGCTTTTGCAAAATCACGGTTCCGGACGTAATCGGATACCTTAAATTATATGTAGTTTTAATTTTCTTTATTTTTGTTGAAAAAATAAATATATTTTATACAGTTTATTTTTTTATTTAAAAATATCTTTAACTGATGAGAATTTAATATATAATCAAAAACTGCAAATCTGTGTGTTACTGACTTCTATTCTCTAACTGTGCATGCAATATCGTGGGAATCGAAATGTTTCAATTATGTCCTATTGTGTGGCACGCTGAACCCTTTTGGGAGTTTGGGTTTTGGGATCGAGTTTAAAAGTTTGGGACCCCTACTCAAAAAATTTTTTTTAAAGAATTTTACTATTTTTATTCTTATATAGCTTAACATCCTCTCACCTGCATGGTTTGAGAATTAGCTGCCAACTGGAACATGATTTCGTCATCTGATCACGGTATAAAATTGTGAGAGGATTGGCTACTCAAGGTTAGGAAACGAATCTTTGAATTGGGCAGGAATAGACAGATAGAGGACTGTGTGCAAGGTCATCATCACTAGGCTTAATTCATGTTACGTCACAGTCACATGATATCTTGCAATCACGTGTTTCCAGCCAAGCAATTCATATGCTTCACAGCTGCCAAATTTTTCTTTTTACAACTATCTTTTTTAGAAAGTTCATATTTGTTAACAAGAATGATATACATAGGTAAACAAAATACATTTGATTCAAAAGTACATATGTAACGGGTACTATTCAAATTTTTCTGCTAATCCTTTTGGGAAAACTGTACCTTAACTGCGATTTTACGTGGAGATGACTTTATTTTATGCAAATGTAACTACTATTTAAACCCTGACGTTGTGTATGTGAGGTTAATTGTTAATAGTCGAGAACGTTAATCGTAAAATCTAAAAATAAGAGAAGGTGAACTGCGACTGGGAGGCCGCGCGTCTTGAAACTAATATTCGTCGCAGAATCCACTAAGAATTATGGAAGTAAATAACATTGGAGCTGACCGAGCTATCGGGATTCAAGAAGGATCATCGCAAGGAGCTCCGAATGAAGCTAAGTGTGGTTTTCAGCAATCTTATACATCAGATTAAGTGTTAGAATTTCAAATTGCTCCCAGAGTTAAGCTATAAAGTTGCCTATTTTCATAGTTTTAAAGATAAACTAAAAGTAGCTATTTTTAAGATCATGTCTGTTTCTTCTTCGAACCCTCTTACACCCATTTACCTCTTCGGGCCACGACACATGTATAATTCAAGATTTTTTTTAAAAAATTTTGAAACACTTTTTGAAGAATTTTGTGATACTTGATATCTTTACCCAATCATCAAATAATTTTATTTAAGGTTTACAAATTAGAATAAATTTTATTGTTATTTTTGAATTCAATGAAGTACACGCAAAGGCACATTTATCTTTCAGCCGCAATGGATTTATCCCATCCCCCGCGATGTTGAGATTTTTTTTTTCAAAAGAATAATTAGACAAACCATCTTTATCGAAGCAGTAAATGTCTTTTCCTAAAGCTGGGACTTGAACTTCACCGGCGTAGGAAGGCAGGTTGTAATCGAATCCTGAAAAACATCCATGAGATTCTGTTGTTCCTAAAAATGAAAACAAAACATAAATAACTTTTTCTCACGAATGCATGTGCTTACAGAATTGTACATAGTTTATAATATTCTTAGTTTTGAATTAGAATTTGTGATTTAAAATAAAATTGATATTGTGATTTTACAAAAAAAGCACCTACTGCAGCGTTTCTCAAACTGTGGAGTGCACCCCCCTTGGGGGCATGCTAACTCTACGAGGAGGCGCAAGCATATAATAAGTTGAGGAAAAAACAAAGATTATTTAAAAAAAAATTATTAATTTACCGAAAGTAAACAAACAAAATAAATTCTGACATAATAAAATATAAAATACCCATTTACCCTAAAATATTACACTTATAAATGTATTAGAGCTACATCTATGAAGTTTATGTTTATGAAAATTAGGCACTGTCCATGAAGTGTGTATACGAGTGGTTCGCCCGTTTTCGAGAAGCCAGGGAAAGTGTTTCTGACAACCCTCTTAGCGAAAGACTGGTGACCTCCGTCAGTGACGAAAACATTGAGAAAGTGAGTAAATTATTCACGAAAGATCGTCGATTAACGCTACGTGTGATAGTTGGACGATGAATGCTGCAAGTTACAGTGACATTTTGATCCGTTTCGTGAAACGTCTACGCAGGGTACGACTCAAGTATGCACAAGCAAGGTTCATGGCTTTTTGTTAACGACAATGCTTCCCCTCTCACAGCCAATATATTCTAACTGTTTCTGGCAAAAAAGGGTTGAACATCCACCATTCTAGCCAGATATCAGTCCTCCAGACTTCTTCCTATTCCCCCGACTCAAACCCACTTTGAAAGGGAAGAGCTTTGACGATGTTTCTGACACCTAACGAAACATTACGAGGCTTTTGAACTCCATCTCAAAAGAAGACTTCTTGCAAAATTTCCAGGACATGCATAGTAGATCTCAACTGTGCACAGTTATGGAAGGTGACTATTTCGAAGGACAGTAAGGTAACTTTCGTTAATATTTCATCTACACTAATGTTACAGGACTATTCACCGAACTTTATTATCAGAGGTTGTATTTATTTAATTGAAAATTAAGGGTTGAATCCTAGTTGAACCCCGTGATTCGGAAACAAAGATTGGGTGCCTATTTTTTAGGATTTTAGCACCAAGATGGCAATTCTAACAATGACAAAAAATAGCAGCCTTACCCGGATTGATACTTCAACCTATTTTTTGGACATTGAGGGCTATTCAACTCGGTCACCATTTTGAACGCGGTTTTTCTTTTTGCTCCATTTGGCAAAAATTTTTGGCGCAAAGAATCAGGTGGCTCATCTAGGATTTCAACCATATGATGATATAATTCTGAAGATGATGAGAATGAATTTGGTTTTCGCAACGGAATTTATTTTAGGAATGTAGATAAAAAATTAAGAAAATTTCTTTTTTAGAAATATTTTTTTTTGTTTGTTCGATACTTATGGTAACTTTTCTTAGGATTAATTTACTTTTTCAAAATAAAATTAAAATAAGTTTAAAATATGTTTGAAAGAACTCTCACCATATAAACTTCCAACAAACAGATCCTTTTTAACATTGTCTTGAACATATTTGATGTTTTGTACTTTCACAGGGCTTCCACAAATGCTTACAGACTTCAAATGATCAAAATTTGAAAATGAACCTGCAATAAATTGTTAAATTATTATTTGAATAAATAACGAGTATATATTAAACTTAGATTAACAGAATTATCTACTTATTAATACCCATGAAACAACAGACGTATTACAAACAACAAACGGCAAAATTGGGAAGATTTTTTTTTATACAGTAAGACTGCACTACTTATTTACAAGGAAAGAAAAAGGTATAGTTTTGATTTCACTAAATCTATAGCTTAACCTTCGATTTGGCAATCTTTATATGGAAGTAAGTGAGTCAGTAGGATTTAGTATGATATGCAAAAATAGCAGTAAGAGAGAGAGAGAGAAAAGAAGAAGTTTAAGGTATCCGACTACGTTCGGAACCGTGATTTTGCAAAAGCGTGTAAATGGATAATATTTATGATATTTAGTGTCACTTAGATTAGAATACATGTATAAAATTGTTTTAAGGATATTATGACAAAAAATTTTATTTAAATACAATATTTTGACAAAAAATTAACTTAGAATAACCTTTTCCCAAATGTTTTCCTTTTGTAAAAAATGCTTCTATTGTATTAATATTTTGCCTGTGTTCGGCTCAGACCTCTGTACAGAGGCTCAACTAAATTTTTGAAATGCATACATAACTTGGAAGTCGGTTTATCCATGTTTTACGAAAACAAAAGGGATAAATTTTAAGAAAAGTACGCCGATAATTATTTCAAATGGTTTGTATGTCTGAAAATAATGTGAATTTTCAAAAGGATTCATGGTTGAACACCTGTACAGGGGTCTGAGAAATATATACAGGCAAAATATTAATACAATAAGCATTTTACAAGGAAGAGCATTCGGAAAAAGGTTATTCCTAAGTTAACACACAGCAAAATGACCCGGCAATTTAAACCTCAAATTTTTTTTCATATGTCGCTAAAACAATTTCATGTATTATCTAAGCAACACTAAATATCATGAAAAATATACATCTATGTGCTTTTAAAATTATGGTTCCGAACGTAGTCGAAACACCTAAATAAGATCTTTTTAATTTCCAGTAAAAAAATTGCTTAAGTTATACTTAAAACAAGATAAAATCTATTGAATCAAATATAATTTGTTAAATTTCAGTTAGATATTAGACTTAAAAACTATATAAGACCATATTTGCTTTTTAGTCCTTTAATTTGCGTCAAGAATACAGTTTTTTATTTTTTTATTTTTTGATGGAATAAATTTTCTTTAAGACCAAACAATTCTTGAAATTCAATATCTGTTGACTGAAGAAAATACATTTTGAAGAGTATTATTTCGTATACTTTTTACCTACACTTATCAATGTATCATTTCACATTTCGATAAGCCACTGGCTAGTAAAGATGAAATACACTGGTGAACTATTAATACTGCATCCCAAAGCTTCAGTTAACTGTATACAGTAGCGTTTCTCAAGCTATGGAGCGCATACTACCCCCAGGGGGCGTGATAACTCTACGCGGGGAGTGCGAAAAGTCGAAAATAAAAGATTATTTTAAAAAATTATTAATTTACTGAAAGTAAACAAAATGCATTCTGACATAATAAAAAATAAACACACATTTACACTGATATAACACACTTATAAATGTATCAGTACTTCGCAATACATTTGATAATTAATTTAACAATATTAAGTTAAAAATAAGTTTAATAGTTACTTAGTAGTAACCCCATGGGCTTGTCATATATAAAATTATATACAAAATTCAACACTTATCTTGATAATTTGTACAGTTTGTAATTAATCTTTTAAATGCCGAATAAAAAATTTACGCAATCCGCTCCCCAATTCCTCCGTTTTCCCTGTAGGCGCGATTATGTGATGTATTGAGGGAATAAATAAGCGAGGAGGAATAAATAAGCAAATCCTCTGGAATAAGTAAATCCTTCACAAACATTGTCGATATCCTTTTATTATTCCAAAGCCTTCGGAATAATTTTATGGATATCAGTGCACAGAAAAGATCGTACTTCGGAAAGACATATATATACGTCCGGGGCAACTATCGCTTTCTCTGAGCGAGACACTTACATACGCCAGGGGCCCTGAAGTGGTTAAAGTCGTATTGTAGTTTAGATTCAAAGTATAGTATTATTCAATTCAATACATTGTTTTTGTATGGAGGGGAGGGGGTGATGAAAGTTATGATTGTGTGAATATTGCGTCGCAAATATTGAAAGTTTGAGAAACATTGGTATTCAGGATACAAGACAATGTATTGCATCGAAATGTATTGAAATAAAATTATTGGTCGATTTCGTTGCTGAATTCTATGATAAGCAACAACGCAAAAAATATCCCTAGTTAGAAATTACACTTTTTATTCTGCACCTAAAAGTACTATTGGCGAATCATTACGCACCATAAACTGGAAATTTTAAAATGCTGACTAATATATGTTTGCCAATCTTTTTGATTCCTGACTTGAAAGAGTTTTTTTTTCGGCTGTATCCACAAGAAGAAAATACTGAGTCCTTAATATCCTACTGCATGAGGTATGTTTTAAGTTTCAAAACGATGTAAAGCATTAGAACATGCAATAATTTTGAATGGAGTTTCATTATCAATTTCTGCATCAAAATCGCTATTCCTATTCAGTGGCTCCAACAAATCGACAATTTCTTCGGCTTCACAAATTTTCGAAAACAATATTTTCTGCAAAACTATACGTATAATAAACCCCATTTCTCTCTCTCAAGAAAGAGAAAATGGTAAAACTCTTAAATTCCCTGCGTTGTGGGATGGGAAGAAATAAAAAAAGAAATTTCTGTCCCATTCAAAGCTCACGTGACAGGTTACACTCATCTGAACAGTCAAGTCAATATTGAGTTCCATCCTTTCCCTTCGAAATTTGCTGCTTACAAGAAGTCTTTTTCTGTTCCTGTCAAAAAGGGTGTGTCATTTGAACAGAATCAAGTTTTTTCTAATCCAAACTAACTAAAAAATTTTGTTCGTCTGTTAAAATAAATCATTAATTCAGGGTTTATTCTTCTTTAAATTGGAGTTTTACCTTCATCTTCTGGGGGAAAAATTCATTAAATAACGATTCGGTAAATTAACGTCGGACTTATAATTGTTATATATGAGCATAATTTAATATACTACAGTAATTTTGAAAGCATTTGAGTACTTATTTTTTGTATAGTTTATCATTTTTAAAATCGTAAATTTATTACATATATTCTTTATGTGTTGATCAAATATCTGCATAAAAAATATTAAAAATTACTAACAAATTAAGAGTAGAACATTTTTTAAAATATTTGATATCTGAATTCTAATATGATAGGTGATATCTTAAGTCTCAAATAGAATATCAATTAGATTAAAATAAGAATATTTTGTTATTGTACTTGGTACTATCTTAAGTTTCTCCATATGATCGAGAGTTCCAGGTTCCACGAACCACCATGAAGCTTTGTATTTGGCAAGTCTATCCCAACAATTAAGTCCAGATTTTGTGGTGAAAGCAGAGCCAGAATATAAAAATAATTTAACTCCTAATGCTAAACAAGGAACGAAAAAGCACCACACTGACCACCCCATCTGCAAAAATAACAACAAAAAGAAAAATAATTATTTCAGGAATACATTGAAAAAGTTGTATGTATAATTTTACAAACAATTTTAGCCGGGTATACAGGAGTTGCCGAATTCGATTGACAAATTCAGGGGTGATTGCAAGCAGCATTGAGACGAAAAATAACCACAGATCATCAGGTCAAAAACCACGTTTACTTGGCGAAAATCGCGATAATAGTAGCCATCGAGTGGACGATGCGTCTAGAAGAAGGGAGTGGCCAAACGAATGTGGAGATTTGGAGCACCATGGTAGATTAAAGTAACCTGTATGTATGCAAAATTTCCCCTTTTCCCAGAGTTGTTGTAGAGAGAACCAGCTACTGCGCAATAGAAAGTGTGGTTCCTGCATGATGGTGCTCCAAACATTTTTCGATTGCGGTGTGTAACTACCTCCATGCAACGTTTCCCAGGGGTGGATTGGACGATGTGGTCCTGTTGGTTATCTTTCATGTTACCCGGACCTCATTCCCTTGGATTTCTCCTTTAGGACCACCTGAAATCGCTTGTATGTGAGACACCAGTGGCTAGAGTGGAGAATCTCCGGCATGGATCGTAGTCGCTTCAGCTGACATCTCCAGCACTCTGGATTTGTTTGAACACGTTCGATAATTCCTCGTGCATCGGTGTCGGCTATGATATGACCTTCGCTACCTCAAGTTAGAGCAATTCCTGTGACAATCACTTGTCGTTGCATTCATGATGTCGAGTTGTGATGCATTGTTCGTAATGAAAACATGCTTTAAGTCCAATAAACGTATTCCTTAACTCTTACTGCCTGCCCTTTTCATTTCACCCGAAATCACACTCTTCATAACTGTTTTTGAGAATGACTCCGACTAAATGTGGTTTGCGACCTGATGTTCTATGCCAATTTGTCGCCCCCATGCAGCCTAATATCACCTCTCTGAATTTATCTGTCGAATTTGGCACCACCCTGTATAATATATATATATATATTATATATATAATATGTATGTATATATATATATATAAACCCTGGAAGAGAGAAATATCTAAATTCCAAAAATAACGGCATATATATGTACATGTAAATATTAATGCTTTTTAAATATCAAGTTTTTAGGAAAAAAATTTTAAAAGGTTTATTTTACTTGAATAAAATTTTAAAGCAATATATTCGCATTTCACAAAAACGGTTGTATTAAGCTACTCGTGAGAACCTATTCCGTGTATGTGTGTCTATTGTCAGATTACTATACTAAAGATCCCAGTGATAGTTTATGAAAAATTCACTATCTAATGCAAAAAATTTAAGTTGAAAAATTTTTGACCCAAATATAAGGCAAGAAAAAAGCCGAATTAAAATGATATAGTTCTCGAAACGAGATAAACATATGACAATTTCACAATTGTTGCAAATTCTTAATAATTTGATTTTCTTTCAATTCTTTCTTGCAATCCTGAGGCAGATGTTTGAAAAATGGCCATGTACAATATATTTGATAGAGAAAATAATAATTTTTTGTTGGGAAAAAATCTAAAAAACTTTGAAAAACCATTGCATTAATTTTATTCAAAATTAAACAGAGAACACACACAAAACATACCTCAGTAAATCATCATTATACGAGAATTCATAATTTTCTTAAGATCTGTTACACTAGTCAACACCAAAAATATTTGGGGCTCAAAATTTTTTTATTATGTAGTCTTTTGGCCCGCTAAACATGAAAATCACCATAAAAACTTCAGATTAGCTCTTGTTTTCAAGAGTCAGAACTCCTCCTTACTCATAAATAGCACGGAAGAACGTGCCTCAGGATCGATTTTTAACTTCTATGAAAGGCGTGTAACAGCACCATCTCTGCATGTGTATTTTGAGTGTAACCTAGAGCTTCAGGAGAACATAGAACAGAAAATAATGCACGATTCAAGTAACGATTTCCAACAGACTTAATCAAGCAGTATCGAGTGAACTCATAAGAGATATTGACTTGACAAAACAGAAGGCAGAGCTTCTGGCATTCAGACTGCAGCTATGGAATCTATTCCTACCAGGCGTCAAGGTTACAGAGTACATGGCTCATGAAGAGAATCTTCTTCATTTCTTTGAGAAGAAAGAACACGTGGTTACAGGCATTGATATCAATGGCTTAGTGAATTTCATGAACATCAGTTATGATTCAAATAACTGGAGTTTGTTTATAGACTCTTCCACGCTTAGTTTCAAAGAAGTATTACTACACAACGGCAAACTTCTTCTTTCCATTCCCATCGGGCATTCCGTTCACTTAAAAGAAACTTATGCAAATGTGAAATTACTTCTAGAGTTAATCAAATACGGGGATCATAAATGGTAGATCTTTGGTGACTTGAAAGTCATTGCTTTATTCAAGGGAAGGCAGTTAGTCTTTGCCACGTACTGTGCTTTTTCTGTGTTTGTGGGACAATAGAGATCGAAAATTGCACTACATACAAGACAAATGGCCATCCAGAAATCTAAAATCCAGTGAGAGAAATGTTCCAAATGTCCCTCTAGTGAACCCAAAGGACATTCTGCTTCCATCCCTGCACATTAAGTTGGAATTAATGCGGAACTTTGTGAAATCCATTAACGAGGATGAAGATGCATTCCAATCTTCCAATACCTTGGATCAAAACTCTCAAGATTGAGTGTTGCAACGATTAAGGTGGGAATCCTCGTGTGGCCTCAATAACCAAAATCATGAGGACCCCCCTTTTGATAAAACTCTGGAAGGGAAAGAGTAAGCAGCATGAGAAGCCTTTAAAAGTGTTGTACGAGGAATTCTAGGCAGAAAAAAAAAGATGAGAACTATCAACAGTTGGTGAAAGATGTCCTACAAAAGTTCCATGACCTAGGATGACATACGTCTCTAAAGATCCAATTTTTACGTTCCCATCTTGATTTTTCCTTAATAACTGAGGAGCTGTAAGCGATGAACACTGTGAAAGTTTCATCAGGATATCGCAGCAATGGAACATAGATATCAGAGTCGTTGGGATGAATTAATGCTCGCAGACTACTACTGGACAGTTATAAGGGATACTTGGGCTTCGACATTCAAGAGGCAATCCAAAAGGAAATGTTCACAGGAAATAAACTAAAAAATGCTGCTGATTTCTGATATGAACACTGTCTCTTGAACCTTGACTTATTGTATTGTATTTATTAGTTAGTATAATGTTTTGTTCTGCAAATTTACCCATAAATCGATGGATGGGTTATTGTATATTTTAAAAACAAGAGCTAATAAATTAATTTCATTTACATATTCGTTTTTTTAAACCCAAAATTAGTTAGAATGGGGTATTTAAAACTAGGGAAACCGACAAAAAGTGTTTTTCGAAAAGATAACTTCTTTAGGCGCGATTTTCCGGAGAGTGAACTTGAATGATGTGTTTTAAAAAACCAAGCATTGTTACGCTCATGGTTTGAAAACTCGTAACAATGGTAAAAATACTACTGAATCATTTGGGTATAATGAGTCATGTATGGGAGAAATTTGTGCAGCGAAAAGTAGAGCAGCAAATGGACAAATAATTCTAATTAGTTAAGTTTTATATTTCACCAAATCAAAGAATAGAGAAAATTATAGAATTGATTCACAAAAATTTATTTGCCTACACTGAACCGGATCAACCCTTCTGAACAAATTGCCTATTATTTTAAGTGGGGATTTTAATGTAGATTCTTTCAAAAGACAAATCAAAGCCTTTAGTAGATTTTTTAAAATCAAAATTCAATTAAATAATGTCAAATAATCCAAATGAAAGCACCACAAAGTACAGAACAATGCTTGATGGGTTTTTTTTAGATATTTAAATAATTTTGAATCTTAAGTATTTATAACCAATTTTAGCTACCAAAAACCTATTGTTTCCTTCTTAGAATACAATCAATTCAAAACAATTCACAAAAAAATTAATTCACGATTGTACATTTGGCTAAAAATATTACTTTGAGTACAGGCATATGAATAAATAATTTTATATGACAATACTAATATTCCCTTGTTTTTTATTCACCTAACTAATCCCTGAAAAAACAGTACAAAATTTGAAGTTATCACTTCTATCGTGTGGTCATAAGCACACACACTCTTTTTTTTTTGTTGTTGCCTAGTGTTATTATTCAAAATTCTTTTTTCCAGAAGGTTTAACATTTGATGGCAAATGTTGCAAATTCTGCTAAAAAGCATCGAATATGGCATTTTCATATTATTTTATTCAAAAATTAATTTACTTTTGGAACACAATAAATTATAAAATTGCTTAATATCATACATAATCTCAAAAAGATATGTTATATTTTGTATAATCCATTCATATAATGATATGGTGAGTTAATGACATCTTAATTTTAGTTTTAAAGTATTTTATATGTACATATTCATCTCTTGTAAATTTAAAATATTCTATTCAAAATTAAATAGTCGTTACTAATGAAATAATGAAAGAAAACTATTGTCGTCTGCAAAATTTTATCCTTTTCATAATTAATAAAGCTATAGGTTTCTAATCACATTCAAGTTTGGAAAATTTTCTTTCGTTATATCTATATAAATAAATTATAACACTTCGTCTATTTTTAAACATGTCACAGTCTTAAAAATAATATCGAAGTTGTATTTTTTCAGTTTTTTGTATCAGTATTAAATTTTTTACTACGCAGAAATCTTATTTTTATTACATATATGACTATTACTTTAGTTAGAATAAAGACATAAATCATGATGTTTGACATTATTATTTGGGACTGAATCCTTTAACGTCTACTATGAACACACAAAAATGTTGACTTATAAGTGAAAAGAAAGGTGAATTTGGATGTAATAACAGTTTTATTTTTCATATAACTGAATTTTTATGTATTAAGATAAAAGTGTGTGTGCTTATGACCACACAATAGAAGTGATAACTTCAATTTTTATCATGTTATTTCAGTGTTTAGTTAGGAGAATAAAAAAAAAAAGATGTTAGCATTGCAGTATAAAATTATTTATTCATATGTCTGTACTCATAAAGTAATATTTTTATTCGAAATAGACAATCATATTTGGGAACTAATTGTATTCTAAGAAGGAAACAATAAGTTTATGGTAGCTGAAATAGGTTATAACTTTTAGATTCAAAATTTTATTTAAATATCGTAAAAAATTTCCGTCAAGGTTGTTCCGTACTTCCGTGCTTCATTTTTAATATTTGGCATAATTAAATTGAATTTTGATTTTAAAATCAACTAAAAGGTTTGATTTGTCTTTTGAAAACTCTACTTTAATATTCCCACTTAAAATCATAGGTAATTTGTTCCAGAAGACCCGATCCAGCTTTGTGAATTTTTTATTTTTAATTTAACAATATTTAATTCTATCCATGAATTATTTTCAAAGGGGTAGATAGATGACAGGTGGGGTTTGGGGAAGAGAGGAATTAGGTCAAAACCCTTTTTAAAAAGGGTTTTAATCAGGGTTTAAAACATTATCTCTCCTTGTATGGGAGTTTTGTAATATATATCCAGCCCCCAAAGGGAAAAGCTTTAATTATATTTTGTTTTGTGTATTTAAATTATTTAAGTAAATTTTTCTAATACCTGTATACATTTAAATTTTGTTAAAATTTTTTTAATTTTTTTAAATTTTTTTCTTTGGACTCAAAGTATATTTGTAATGTGATTAAAGGGACTTTTTTTCTTTGTTTCCGTTTCGCTTACCCCTGGGGGCTCTTTTTTAAAAGGGGTACGGGTGCAAACCGAGGTACCCTAGTGATCTTTTTTCCTTTTTCCCCGGGGTTTTCTTCTTTGGGAAACACGGGGGCACACCCCGGTACCCCAGTGCCCTTTCTATTTTCGACCCCCCATCTTGTCATCCATTTTCTTTTATTTTTTTCCCGCCCAGCCACAGACCATGAATGTTTGGCGCAGTAAGTCAAAAAGGGCCTTTGGCCTAAAAAAAAAATCAACCAACTCAACCCGATTGATTACAAAATAGATATTTTTTTTAAGATCATGCAATATTCCTAGTGATAATAATATTTTATTTTGTTCTATAAAAATTTTGTCCCTTTTTTTTTTTTATGTTTAATTTTTGTGTAGGGTTTTTTTTCTCTGCCTTTTTTTAAAAATATTACGTTTCATTTTCATGATTCAACAGATTGAAAGAATCCCAAATTCTTCTCCTAGAACAGGGAAAGTCCAGCCACGCCCGGCCCACCCCTTTGAATAATTTTTGGGGCCCCCGAGATATTTTTTTAAACCTTTTTCAAAATTGACTATTTTGTACAATAATTTTGTTTAAAAAGTTTTTTATTTATTATTTTTTTTTTGTGTAAAAATAAAATCCCATGTTTTTAAATTTATCCCTGCTGCTTCTGTTACTGTGAATTTTCTTTTTTTTTTATCTAAATTGAAATTTATCAAAACATAAATCGTGTTCAAATTTTTAACTCCCGAAATCTGCAACATCAATTACGATACGCAAATCCCATGCATTGAGATCGATTTCAAAACTAAGTGAAAGAGTTGGAAACAGATATATCACTAATTAAATAAATTAAACATTATTTAGCCATTGCATTATTATTTTTACTATCTATGTTTGTATACATGAAATAAAAATGAAAGCAATAAAATGATTCGTCTGTTTTAAATTTTCACTCCAACAAATGTTTGTAATGGATCCAAATCTAATATAAATATATATATTTTTATATGCGCCCACGGAATTGTAAAGTTTTTCCGATGTGGCCCGTGAGGTCATTTGGGTTTGTGACCCCGCCCCAAAAAAAGGTGAGGGGGGCCCCAATTTTGATCGAAGCTAGAACTGTACTTTTACTTTGTGGTGGGGCACAAAACTACCGGTTTCAGAGTGGCTGGGGGAAACGTTCCTCCTTCCTTTTAGGGTATATATGTCCGAATGAACAAAAAGCCGAATGAGCGTTACATTTCCGAGAGAAGTTCATTCGTTCACCTTCAAATCGGCCAGTAGGTTATTCTCTTCAAAATACCCGCCGCTGTTTCGTACTTTTGTCGGGTTCATTTGGATCATTTGACATAATTAAATTGAATTTTGATTTTAAAAAATCTACTAAAGGCTTTGATTTGTCTTTTGAAAAATCTACTTTAAAATGTCCACTTAAAGTAATAGGCAAGTTCTTCTGAAGAGTTGATCCGGCTTCACAGAGTAGGCACCTAAATTTTTTGAATGAATTCGATAACTTTCTCTACATTTTGATTTGGTGAAAGATAAATAGTAACAAAATTAGAGTTATTTCTTCATTTTCTGCTCTATATTTTGCTGCATAAATTTCTCCAATACATGACTCATTAAACCCAAATGATACAGTAGTATTTGATGCTACATCCATTTCTGAAGTGACATAAGTTATGGTATCTTTCTTACTTTTATATATAGCAACTCCAACAGATCTGTGATTGTCTTTGAAATTTAGCAGTACAATGAAAATTTGGATCATCTACGTTTTTTTCATTATTTATCCAAGTTTTTTAAAAAGCAAATAGTTAAAATTACATAACACTGTCATCGAGATCCAAAGCATGTGCGTAAACTTTGACAATTCAAAGAATATATTGATATTCCTTTTGTGGAAATAAAGTTTGTGAAGATATTTCTGATTGCTTTAAGTTTGTTTTGTGATAACCATTTAAATTTATTTTGTATATTTCGTAGAGATGCAGATTCTCTTAGGCATGGAAGAATTTTGGAGAGTAATTTTCCTCAACAATGTAAAATCCTTCAAGACTTGTTGCTCTTGATAACGCAACAAATACCAATTGTTGAGAATGTGTTTTTTCATACTTATAGACAAGTCTTGAAGGACTTTACATTGTTACGGAAAATTTTAATCCATTGTTACATCGTTACAAAATCGAGCGTGACAATGCTTGGCTTTTTAAAACGCATCATTCAATTTCACTCTCCAGCAAAACGCGCCAATAGAAGTTATCAGTTGAAAAATTATGTCCTCTCATAACCTAATATGGTATATACATATTATCGTAACAATCACCAACTCTATTGATAACTCGTCAAATTGGCAACCACGATTTTCTATGTGTCGTACGCGCTGAATTGAATACCAGGTGCTTCGTTTCATCTAATGTCGCCAATAGATTGCGATAATACATAAGAAATCCAAAAGGGTTTTATTCGATATGTTTTTAAAAAATAATTTTTTAAAGCTAAATTTTATATATTTTTTACTTATTACTTTTTGATGTATAATATGAATTATCTGAAATATTAAACTCCAAACAATAATTTTTTTTACTTATTTATTCCTTTATAAAGTAATTTTGAGAAAGAAGATTGGAAAATCATAGAAAAAAGAATACTAAAAACCAAGATTTTTCGGGAATGGAAGTAAAATTTACTTTGTGAATAGCAATACTGGCTGTGACAATTAGAAGAAAATTTGTTGATATGAAAATATAATTGAAGAATTATAAATGAATTGCAGGTAATATCGTTCTAATATTTTTTGAAAAATATTTTCGGCTTCAGATTTTTTCCTTTTTTATATACTTAGAATAAGATTAAATATTTATGAAAATTTCTTTAATGAAAATTACAAAACATAGTATGACACTTATTAGAGTTTTTGAGAATTTACGTGTAAAAATTTTATTTACAAGTTCAAATCGATTTTAAAGAGAGAAAAATATATTTAGAGCTAATTTTTTTATCCATTTTGTTTTTGCAGTTTCACTTATTCTTTTTATAGCCATTTATATTTGACAATTGCCGACTGAATTTAAATGTATTATGCTGAAATGCATACTTTAAGGCTTCTTCTAGAACGTCCTGCGCGTGCCTTAATAGTTTTGTTTACTTAGTGCAAATTTTGAAATATTTTTTTTTATTTCTAATGGCAGATTATGAACAGTTATTACAGAGCTCATTAATCCTTCTAGTACATCACCGAAAGCTGGTATTTCTTTTTAGTGCGGCGCCATATTGGCGGATACCAATCGCCGCGGGTAGTTTTGACGCCCAGTTTCCTCCCTAGAGGGAGGCACCTGAGCTCTGACGGTGTCAACCTATACTAGGATTTAATTTTGCCTAGAGCACCCCCTAGGGATCTTTTGTATGCGGTATAATTATACGACATGGCCGCTGTCGATTTTCTGTATCATGAAAATCCATCGACTTGGGCCGAGGTCTTACCCGCAGCCTTGGGTACAGAAGGTCAGCGACAAACCAACCACGCCACCCAGCCAACTTTTTTGAAATATAAATACTGATAAAACGATCATAAATTGGATTAATAGTTGCTAGTCGTTATGTCTAAAGATAATATCCGGTTTATTTTCTAGAATAGGATGAATTTTTCATTTCAGTAATTTATACAATGATAAAATCATTAATGTAAATATAAAATTATGGTATTTACGTATTATACCGACGAACAATTGGTCAAATGTAAAAAATGTTGCCAAATGCCGTGATATGCTGCCAATAGTAAAAAAAAAACACTGTCCTTACGGTATGATACGTAAGTACCAAAATTATTAATAATTCTGATTCGTGAGAGCATTTCAATATATTTCAGATTTGTTTTCATTTTCGGGTAATTATTTTTCCAAAATAATTTTCTAAGTATATAAGTATGTTACATTACTCATTACCGGAATGAAACTGAAGAGCGTATCACCAGGCTTCAAATTCCAATGAAAAGCGACATCAATAAGTATTGGAAGAAACGACTGCAAAGAAAAATCA
>BMAV01009274.1:20527-36314 GCA_019973955.1 Trichonephila inaurata madagascariensis
TGTAAAGAATAGACATTAATGGACAATGGGAACCAACGCACTGTGCATTACAATTATATTGTTAAACTATGTTATGCAATTGGGAAAACAAAGCTCTCAGCAAAGGACTTATTTTAATTTTTAATAACTCCTTAAAATTCAGCGTATTTATTGGACTTATTGCAAATTTTATTTTGAGAAATTCGTAAAAAGTTTTGCTTGATTAATAGCAATGCGCCCTGGAGTCGCCCTTTTTATTGGTCTCTCGCTTGCAGTGCACGCGCTGCACACCTGCTGGTATCAGCCCTGTTCACCATTGAAGGATGCGTTTGGTTGCAATCTGGATGCATTTCGATAAAATTTAACAGCTTTATTTGATGCTCATAGTGAAAAATCATCAGCGTGCTGACTAGTAATGTGGAATCCAGTGACGTAACGGACAATATTAGGGCCTCTCAGCAAAGTCATGTTTCGGGCCCCAAACAGGATCTTACAAAGGAGTGCAAACATAACTTTTGGACCCCTAGAACCCTGCTCTCCTGCAATACAGGGTACTATTCTAGATGTGCCATGTAATGCAAGGTGCTACCATCTAGTGAGAGAAAATATAAATTGTACTTCAGCATTATTCAAATTTAGCTATTTAGCTTAATCATTGTCTGTCTTAAATAAAAAAAATCATTATCTCATACATCCATTTTTCTTCACATACCACGTAAAAGGAATAAAAAAAAGTTTGCTTTGTTAAGAAGATTGCTTTATAAGTTATTTTAAAAAATCTCATAACAAAATTATAGAAAAGTATTTCTTTATTCTTTCCTTAATTTTAAGTTTCACCACAACAATGTTTTCTTTGTCGTTTTTGAACCCAGCAAAATCAAAATTCATTTTTACCACATATGAGCCGCTATAAAATTTAAAACATTAAATATATTTTCAACAAAACCAGCATATAAAACATGATTAACTGAAAAATGAAAATCTTACAAGAAATACTTGTCATATTTTCTAATGTATAAAATTACTGTTTAAAAAACACAGATTTCAACAATTCAAGTTTTTAACATTAAAATCTTTTAATAGTTTTATTAATCACTAGATGTCACTGCGAACAATAATTAGAATAGTCATTTCGTGTGACTTCTTGAGAGTAATATGAAGAAAAAAACACTCTTGAGTAAAAACGCATATTCTTTTCTTTTTTTTGGGGCGGGAGAAACAAATCACTCATGTCCCGTACTGTATAGGATAATTATTTTGGATTTGTAACTGTTAAAAAAAAAGTACGCACAGCATTGGATATAAATTAAAATCAGGTATCATTAACACACGGTTTTTCCAAGGCTCCCATCGCTTATGATGTTTGCTACTAGGCATTGGAATGTCATAATAATAATATTTCACTTTAAGACATTAAAATTAATATTTCGCAAGGATGGCTTAACGTCTTTCTCTTCGACATTAAGAATAGATTTCCGTAAAAATATCTTTGGAGGAGTAATGAGAGTACCTATCTACAGTAAAAATACACCTCTGTCCATTATTAAATAAAAGTAGATTAACGTTAAAATACAGAAGTTTAATGAAATGAGAAACATAATAAAATTAATTTATATAAAATGCTTTGAGTAAGAGTCCGCGTAAAAATAATATTTCGTATTGTAAAATACATTCGCACCCCGATTAACTGATCCGATATTTAACGAATTTCGCAATGTAATGGTCTCAGCATTTCCTCTGATTAACATGAATTCAAAAAATCTCCTTTTAACGAATAATAAACACCGAATCAACGAATTATTTTAACAAAAGAAAAGTGTTTTATTAGTTTGATGAAAAACAAGTAATAAAAAAAAATTAAAGTCAATTCCTACTTAGGTCAACATAGAAAATTTTTATTTTAGTTACTTCTTATTAAATGATTGCAGTTAATATAAATGTGTATATGCATATGACCGAATCACAATATTAAGAGGCAAAACACCTTTTAAATTAACATTAAAAACCTTTTAACTCCATTAAATTTGTGGTTACTTTTTTTTAAATAAAAGTTAAGACTGTGATCAAGAGAATTACTACGGCGGTTAGCTCAGTTCAACTTTTATTCATAGTTTCTAAATTTATAAACTCATTAAAAATTAAAAAAGATTCAAATTCTTTTATCTTAACAGTTACAAATATATCAAAACAATTAATAGTATAAAAATAACGAGAGGTTTGCGCGCGCAGACATTGGCATCTGCTTCTTCACCTAGCTGGCAGGTTGACTGGTTAAGTAAGTATTCACTCGGCAAAAAGAGTGCGTACTATTGTCAATTTTTTTACCATTCTCGTTACAAAGTTGAATACTATAAGTGAGAATTTATCTTAAAACCAGTGTGTGTAAAAGGAATGCTGACGTCTAACTAGCATATGATGTTATTCAGATTTAGTTAAATCTTCATCACAAATTTAACAAAAGCTGTTTTATCCAATAGTGTGTTGCCATCTATATTAATAATATAGACTGAAATATTTCTCATAAATTATAATTAATTAAGTTTACTTTTTTATTAATATTTGAAAAAACTGTATTGACATCAAGTGTCTCCCACTACAAGTTTTAAAAAAATGTATTTGAACTTGAGTGGATGAATAAAAAATATTTTATTCACAATTGTGCAAATTTGAACAAGATAGATATATATACACATGGTGTGAACTAATAGTAGGAATTGAAAAATTAGATTTCATTTCAAATGACAGAATTAGTTAAATAGGGGTTCATTGAATCGGGGAAAGACTATATTTATTTTTATTAAATTTTTTTCTTTATTTTAAACTTGTTTTTAATTATCTGCTTGTTTTATATATCGTTCAGATTCCGAACTACTATCGTCTGCTTTAATGGAATAATTCACATGCTTAATTTATTTATTGATACATAACTGTCTGTAGTTAAAGTCATGTTGCTTAAAAAAACACCTTTTGGTATTATTCTAAATTAAGCTTAGTTCAGCCGGAGAAAAGAATTGTAATGCGTATTCGATGCTGGGGTTGAACTTAATACAGTGAAATGCCCCAAGCTACAGGAGCCCCAACATATGTGAAGGGAAAAAATTGTTGCTATATTAAGGAACTCCGAAAAAAAGGAGTGTAAGAAATTTTGATATAAGCCCCACTCACACACACAGGACTATCTAAGGGCAGGGCTCATTTTGTATTAATACTGCAACTCGCGGTAACAGTCAAGGTCACATACTTGAGCCTGGCGTGTCATCAGTTTGAGCCTAGTGCAGCTGTAGACCCGCCGTATGCTATGTGTGATCTGACCATATGTGTGTGTGTACACGAGGACCTTTCTTTAGCCCTTTCATGGGCCTTCGGAATCTACACGATGGGAAGTAATCTTTCCAAAGATGGTTTCCAACTAGAGACGATGTAGGAAATGTTGCAGAGAGAAACAAGAAAAGAGGACACACTACATGTGTGCAGAATGTGATGTTCTCTAGTGCATTTCAACATATTTCACATTTTTTCATGGCAAATAATCACTATTAAATTTAATTTTCTTTATGGTGATGAATGGTTCTTTCGGAAGTATACTTCCTACCCCTAACATTTAAATTGGGCAAAATAAAATATATTTACTTAAAAGCTATTGTTTAATTGTTAATAAAACGTAAAAACTGGGAGAAATTAAAAAGAGAAATAAATGGCCCACGAAAGGGTTAACGTATACGCATGTGCCAATTTTGCTGTTAACGTATAAAAAGGAGGAGTGGAACACAGTGAGTAAGTGATAGCTATATTAGCATCGCACTATAAAGCTGCACGGAAGCTATTGGTGACACACCTCGAAATTTTGAACCATGGTCAAGTGACGAGGACAACACCTGAGCTCGCAGCCCCTCTTCAAACTTCCCCACCACACCAATGGGAGGACGCTGGAACCTCGAAAGATTTAATGTGCAATGGCCCTCTCCACACGGTCGGTCTTAAGTGGTGTTAAATTGGAACACAGAAAAGCTCATAAAAGTTGTTCTTTGACTTTGAGTCCGGTAAAACTGCAAATGTGGTATTTAAAAGTTTAAATTAACAAAGGAGCTGGTGCGCTGGGCACGGAGTCACCCCAGGCTCACGAAATCGTTAATTTTGGAAAAACATTTTATTTGTTACCAGTGACCTTGACAGTATCCTCCTATATAACAGCCTTCATGGGAACTAAAATGTACTTGTCACATATCTCTCACATTTTTGGGAGTGGCAGACATCTTCTTACAATATTAAGGTACTTGTTTGGGTTGAACAACTTTTGTTTCAAAATATTTTCTCTAAACATGCTACATTTTTGCCCTGAGAACAATTTAGTGGTTTTGATTGCTGTATAGTACGACTTATTACAATAAAGCATAATGTAAAGTATTACATACATTAAAGTAAAACATCGGTATTGCGTATATGGTGCCGCACTAGAAAGTGATACAAGCTCCTATGGAATGTACTAGATTTGCAAAGGTATAAATACCCCTACGCAGCTCCATTAGGGAAAAAAAAGTAAAACATAACGATGTATTACATTTTCATAAATGTATGTAAGCAAAATTCAAAATAAATAAATAAATAAATAATAATAATAATAATAATAATGGGCATCTGTAATTTATATTGAAGGAAGTTAAAATTGATCAAACAAGGGAAGATTCTGCTCGAATAATGCATATTAATCATGATAGAGAAAGTAAAGTTGAAATAGTTTGGTATTATAATGCACTCATTGCCAAGAAGTAAAAGTAGGATACGAAACTTTTTACTTGAAGGAACGCGTCAGGCAAACATGTAAATTATTAGAAATGCAGAGTGATTGCGTAATGCCATCAAAGGACGTTGTACTCCATACTCTTTGAATCCTAAAACAGGTGAGTGGAACTGGTTTTCGTGTATTTAATCTGTTATAGAGAGAGACTTTTCGGCTAGATATGCCATTACGCCGCCATCGGATACATTATGAGCAGTGGCCAGAGTTCGAGAGGGAAAATATCATAGAGATGATGGAAACCGGATGCTCCGTTCTGTGAGTAGCCCATAAAATAAGTCATTCTTGCTTTACTGGGAGAAGGTATTTGGAACCAGTGGACAAGAGAGAGGTCTGTTACCCAGCGACTAGGCCTAGGACACCTTCGACAGACCAACAGTCGAGAAAACCATGACATCATACGACACGCATGCATAGAGCCAACTGTCTTCACTGTCCACCATCCATACACAAGCAGTACCTTCACTGAGGGCATCTATGTCTGTCCGTACCATTAAAGGACCCTTGGTTGAAGGACAGTTGCTATCTCTGAGCCCATTACATGTACTGGCATTGATACCCACTCAACATCACCTCCGTTTGGAATGGTGTCATGCTCAAAGGAAATGGACTGAAACCAAATGGAATAAGATCGTCTTCAGTGTTGAATCCGGATTCAATTTGGGCAGCGTGTACGTGTGTAGAGGTCCCGTGGTGAACATTTCAATCCTGAGTTCGATGTACAGTGGCACATCACTCCCACAACTGATGTGATGGTATGGAATTCCATCGGATACGACACACGGACATCCCTAATATTGATCTCCAGCACCACAACAACCCAGATGTACGTTTATGACATTCTTCACAGCCACATGTGTTGTCATTCATTGCAGGTCTCACAGGAGGCATTTTTCAACAGGACAATACTCTCCCACACACATCAAGGGTTTCACAGAATTGCACGATTCCACCTTTTGCTGGTCTGCTTGATTCCCAGATTTGTCACGGAGTGAGTATATCTAGGAACATTTAGAACGGTAAGTTGGGCAGTCTACAAGTTCGGTCAAACTAGATACATGTTTACAGCAAAGCATGGAATGAGATCTCGCAGGACATCATACGGGAAATATAAGCATCAATTCCAGCCCGTATCACATCACACATTCATTCTGGAGGTAGCCCAACAGAGTACTAAAACTTCCATTCGTTTGTAATTTTTCTGCCGTAAATGATCATTTAGCTTTGGTTTTGTGTAACCGCTAATTCACATCAACGTTGTACTTACATATGTAAAATTTCGTTTTATTCCGACAACTGTTTCATGGTGCTCAAATTTCTATGGCAATGGGTGTATATTCATTTTACTAAATCATTTACTATTACTGTTTAACTCATAATTGTTAAACTATAACTGATATTGAAAATAGAATCGTGAAAAATACCAATTGCACTGTTTTCAAATTGTATCTAGTGTTTATTGCTGTAGGTATCTGATCTGCTTCACATTGTGGTAATGTCTGTATAAGAAAGATGTTTGGAGGAGGTTAAAATGTTTTTTATTTGTATAGTTCACGGAGCATTAATAGCAGAATTTAATACACCTCAAAAATGCCAGAAATACAGGGTGGACCAAAAGTCTTGCCCTGATTATAAATATTTATTGCGCTCAAACTGATATGTTTTTTCGATTTAGTGTAAGCATTATTATGAATTTATTTATAAGATCACTTACTTCAGTAAATTTCAACGTGTACCCTTTTGTAGTTCAGAGAACGTCTAAACCGGATTCTAGTTCCCCCAAAGGTTATTTTTAACAGTTGCTTTACTCACACTATAGGCCTACTCCTTCTAAGAAGATTCTTAACTCTGCCTATTTCTTCAAGCATCTCATACTATTGCTTTATCGATTTTGCTCCAGGAGGATTGCTTTCATAACAACTTAGAAATTTACACTGAATATTGATGAGCAATTTCATTTTGTGAAACCAAAACATACAATTGGCTTTCTCTTGAATCGACGCCATTTCTGCAAAAAATGATGTCTTTCTGATGTCTCAGCGACTTTTTCAAGGAATATTCACTCCAAAGAGTACACAAAAAATAAACTGAAACTGATCCATTCAACGATGTAAAAGCTCCATATTATATTAAAAGGTTATTTTGTAAACTTTATAATAAGGACAAAATCTTTGATTCACCCTGTATGCGCAACAACAGAGAAAGGAAAGAAATCTTTGATTTGCAACAAATCACAAACGGCAAATAGATGTGGATAAACTTGAACGAGAGAACAGATGAAAAAGAAATCGATATTCAAAAAGACATCCCCTTGATTTGAGTTTTTAAAAATATTCTTTAAATGGCCATTAATATCCCTTTGCAACGCATTACACGGAACATTAATTTTTGTGAATATTTGGTGACAAACTGTTGACCTTGGCAGTGGTTGTTTATTTGATCCACTGACCTACCGGTCCACAACTATGCCGTGCATGCCTTAGACGACTGAAATGAAAGGAATTCCTATTAGGGCCAGTCGTTAAGAGTTTTTATTCCTGTCCTTTGTTGAGCGGCTTGAAAAAATCAGGTGCTGCTGTGTACCCCCTTCCTAGAGAAGAATTGTTTTTTTTTTTTTTTAATTTTTGAAAGCACACTTGAAAAGGTGTTTTTTCAGCCAATTACTGCAAACTGTTAACCATCTCCAGTAGGTTTGAGTGTCATTGGAACGTTTTTCCTTTGACGTTGCATGCAATTTCTTGTTGAGATGGCGAGTCTAGTTGACGCGTGCGCCATTGCCATTTAATGTCTAAGTTAGACTCTCTATGGAATGAAGCATAATCAACCAGTATAGTTAGGCTGGGCTGCCATCTGGTGTTCAATTCCTGGGTCACCACTTCGGTGATCCACCTACCTACCGGTTTGCAGCTACGCCTTGCATGTCTTAGACAACTAAGATGAAGGGAATCCCTATTCGGACCAGTTGTCAAGGGCTTTTATTCCTGTCCTTTGTTGTTAGCGGCTTGCAGAAGGAGTCGCTGCTGATAATATATTTTGGTTTTTAGTTTGAAAAATAAATTTTTCTATTTTATATAATGCATATGAAGAGGAATATACTATTTTAATCTTAATCAATCACTTGGTTTTAAAAAAATTAAGAAAATAAAAAAAATTTCTTTTTTTTTCAGCTGAATAAACTTTTAGTAGAAACAATATTCTTTGATGAGGTTATTTTGGGCTTTTATTTTCCAAGATTTCTTTACTTTCTTTCGTATATTGTCACTTAGGTGGCTAGTAGGCACCTAATCGGGGGTTGGTCAATGAGCAGCTATCAAAAATGTAGTTCCTTGTTTGCAAGAAATAAACATGTGAAGTAAACAAAACCAGAAATTGTAAGTAAAATTAAAAATTATGTGTGTGTGTATTTATTTATTAAGTTAAATAAGAGTAAGTATTAAGTAAAGTAATTTATTTTATGAATTATTTTTTAACAACAAATGTTCCAAAATTACAGCGTCGAAATGTAAAGGAACTTACATAACAGGCTTTATATTAAATTAATTCTATGAAAAATATAAAAAGTAAAAACTCTCCCCTTCTAAGATTTTAGTCATTTGTATAAAAATATTTTGCTTATTGTATCCTTTATAAGAAACCATGTTCACAGAAAAAGTAATGGATTTCATTTCATGGGTTTTTTTATAAGTTTTTCTCTAAAATTGATTTTACAAAATTTTCTCCTTATTTCAAATTGCATGATAAAGTTTTAAAGATATGTATATTTTTGTTAAATTCATCACGCATCTATAATCACCAGGAAGAGATTTGTATATAACAAATGTAAATACACTTATGTCCATAAAATAAGGATGATTCAGAATCACTTGAAAATCAAACTCTAGGTTAAAAATTTCACTTGTAGAATTATCACACATATCTTCAACAATAATATGCAAATTACAGAAAGCCACCAGATGACTCCAAAAAATCATACGTCGCAACGATGAGAGGGTAAAAGAGTGGTATATGAGGAATGGTGGCAAAGAAGTAAAATTATTCACAAGCATTTTGTAAGACACTCACTGACATAACTGAATAGTTATGACACAAAGAAAGTATTAAGATGTGAAGATGTTTTTTTACGTTGTAAAATTATAAGCAACATGGAATACAGCGTACTCAGATAGAAGTATCAGAGGAACGTGGAATTGCCCAAAGTGTCATCTCTAGGCTTTGGCAACGATTCCAATATGAGATGGAAGTGTCGGTAGACGTCACGATACAGATCGTCCCCGAAATACAACACCGAATTAAGATGGATTTTAGGAAGTAACTCCAAAAAGAAGCAAACGGAGTACAGCATCCAACCTGTCTCGTCAGCTATCTGCAGCCACAAGTACGGCAGTTTCAAAACAAACCTTGAGCAGACGTTTGAAACATAGGGGTCTATATGCTCGCAGGCTTCTGAGATGTGTTACGCTCACTGTCTCCAATGTTTAGCCAGGAGTAGAGAACATGCATCGTCACATTGGGTTTGTGTGATGTTTTCCAACGAGTTCAGGTTTAGCGTGTCGTCTGATTCACGTCGGACTTGCACATTGATAACGTCAGGTACCCGTTACCACCAAAAACATCGTTGAACTGCAGGGTTACGATGGTGTAAGATTGATCATTTGGGGGAGATTTTACAGAACTTCAGAATAGATCTACATGTTCAAATCAGAACTATGACAAATTTATAGGGACATCATACTGAAACTACATTTACGTTTTCTTACTGATGCTGTGAGCACAGAATTTGTGTTTATGGATGACAACGCTCGTCTTCACCAAGCAAACATCGTAAGAGAATGCCTTTAATCTGAGTTTATTGCCCCAATAGAATGGTCAGCATTCTTACCTGGCTTGAATCCATCACAACATGTGTGGCAGATGCTTGGCCAACGAGTTTCATTCCTTCAACCACGCCCTACATGTGTACCGGAACTTCGAAGAGCATTGCTTGCTAAGTGGAGTAATTTTCCCCGAGATCAACTCAATAATTTGATACTCAGCATGCCTAGGAGTTGAACGGTTTGTATTTCATCACATGCGAGACATATAATGCATTAGTTATCATACCAACCGTGTAATATTAAGTTTTGTTAAGAGAGTATTTTTGTAATTGCTGCAGTGCAAAAATCGTTGTTTTTTTTAATGGTATCAAGCATACGTCATATTTTTTGTTCCTTATCTTTTATTTAATAAGTAAACTTAATGAATGTCCCGTTTGTTTAGTTTCTGAACCTTTATTTCCCGGAGTTAACATTATTCTTAATTTATGGATATGAGTGTAATTGTAGTTAGAACGAGTCATTTTTTCTTTTCGGAATATAGAAAATAAGTTTTTTTTTTTTTTTTTATAATAATAATTTGTGATTAAATATATTTTGTTTAGATTATGTTCTAATCTCAATCGTCCTCCAAAAAAATCTTCTGAATAATTAAACTCTACAAACATCTACTTTGATTTATAAGTAAGCATTAAATACAAGTTACAAAAATAAATAAAATAACTTTTTTAAAAAGTATGAAGTAGATTTAATATTGTGTTGGATAATAAAATAAACATAAGATTTATTTTGAGAATCTTCACTGAATAATATTCAAATAAAAAAAAGAGATTTCAAAATCAGGAAATTTTTACTAAATGATATAAATTACAATTAAAATATATTACAGCCACATTCTTCTCTATAGGACAGAAAAATCGAATGAATTCACTGTGGATATTCTTCTAAAACGACAATGACAAACTTCATTCAAAATTCGAACTTCAGTTTCCAATTCAGATGATTCCCCACTTATGACAGGGAGGATATAATGTTCGAGACTGCTATCAGGGGATTAGACCAACAAATTGCTTTCTTTTGAGGGCAATTATATCTGCTGACACACTTTGCAAACAGTCGATCACACTCACACAGTTGAAAAGCACAGCTGTTGGCCAGTTGATTGTTGTAATTTCCTCCGGCTAAAATAGAACAAAATAAAGATTTAATTGTTTTAGTGTTATTCAATACCTACTATTAGCTTACATTCTCTACATATTTATTTATTTATTTATCTTGGTAGAATTTTAAATCGTTAATAAAATACATTTTAAAGCTCTCAATTGAGCTGAAATTTTATATAGATGATTATTTTGGATGACAATACAATAACTTAATTATAATTAATAAAAAATAATTTATTAAAACTAATTATTTAACGAATTACAAATACAGCCATGTTGGCATCATTTTTGGCGGCTTAGCGATCATTTTGGCGACTTGTGTCAAAACTTGAAAAGGTTTTTTTTCTCACGTTTTAAAGCATTCAGTTGAATTGAAATTTTATACACACGATTGTTTTGGATGACAATACGATACTTTAATGATAATTAATAAAAATAATATATGTATATACATATTTATATTAATTGTAACTATTTAATAAAAAGTAGCTGAAATAAAATTTTTTGTTGTTGATCTTCTAGGAATTGTCTTAATTTTTTTTATATTACTTGTTTTTAATACATATTGTTAAGCAGATAAGGGTTCGAGGATCAGTCGCAAAGAGTAAGCGATGGAAGGAGCAATGGAAATTTACTGTCGAAAAACAATCCTTTAAGTTATAACGAATCTATCCGCGAATGTTTACTAATCCTCTTGGGTAAAATTATTCTTTTTAATTGTGAGCTCAGAAGAAAACCTTTCTCGATGAAAAAGACGAGATTTAGGCAAATGAGTACTTCTATTTAAATGTTGGCATTAGAGTACCCGAGGATGATGGAAGGTTGATAGTTGATGGTTTAGAGATTAAATTGTAAATAAGATAACGTCCGGATGCCGCATAGTTAAGCAAGATATCTGAAGAGATTTCAACGTAGGAATCAAGAACCTTTCCGTTTCAGATAAGTAACATTATTTAGTAATATTTTAATTAGGCCTATGCGATTGTTTTTCAGGGTTCAATATTCAGTGCATTCCCTACCTTTAATTGTGTTGGTTGATTAAATAAAAGTATTGATAAAATTGTATTAAAGTTACTACTATGGCTGATCTTTGCTGGAACCCTCAAACACTAACAGTCCCAGGGTTGTTACAAAGTACAGAAGCAATATTAGCAGAATATATCTTAGAAGGCCTTCACACCTTCAACAGTGCTCAGACACAACTATCAGTGACTAAAATACGTTTTAGTTTATTCACAAGCACCGGCTCGTCCTATTCAACAGCCAAACTAACAACTAATCGCTTGTCGACGCTTCACATTCAAATCAATGCTAAATCAGTTTCGGCGAGCGACTCCCTATTTATAGGTCTCGATGATCTTTCGAAAAAAATCAGCTTGCGTTTTAGATCGTGATATTAGTATAATTCTCCACTAATTTCGAGGAAAATCCATATGATCTCGAACTCGCTCGGAATGGTTGCTAACACGGTCACCAAGTCGACAAAATCGTCACCAAAAGTGATGCCACCTTGGCTCTATCATCAAGATTTTACCAAGTTTTCATTGAATCGCCATTATAATGTAAGGAAATGGCGTTGCTTGCGAATATTACAAATTTAACATAAAATAAATACAACATAGAGTAATATAAACGTATTAAACATCCAGATATAAATTATTTACACTATTTTAAAAACTCATTACACAAAATTCGTATCAATATCCTCAAAATACGTATTAAGTCATTTTGTAACCAAGAGGAGGGGAGGGTCATTGATAATTCCAACGAAATGACTATGAGAGCGGATATAGTGTACAAGTACATCGCTGATAATATTTGCAATGAAACAAGAGATCTCTTTTCAATCATTATCAGAATTTTTTCAAGAAATTTTATTTCCAAAATAGTTCTTTGATAGCGGAATAAAAGAGATTAATCTTATTTATGAATAAAGCAACTAATCTCAACTGAGAGTTTATTACTTTTTATATTACGTTAACACTAAAACAACACGGGAGTGGGGCTTTTGTTATGATTATTTTATGCAGAGAGAATTCTCGTTTATTAAATATTATTTCAGATTCCCGATCCTCCAGCCACACGTCATAAATTTAAACCACGTGACTAAAATTTGAGTTGTCATCCTCCTTCCTGATCTCACCCATATGCTGAATTGAGGTGTATGCTGCGTAATTTTAACACAAAAATAAGATCTAAATTTACGGGCTCGTGTAATAAGCCTGGTATAAAAATGATAGTTGAAAATAAAGAAAAGACGAACATATAAAAATTAGATTTCTTAAAAGGCATTTAGCCTTCTTTTGTAAATGTTTTTTTTTTTTTACACTTTCTAACATCCACATATTCCCCTGTCATTTTAAATTTGCTTTGAATAGTTATTGATACACTCACTTAAAGGCTGAAATAATAATATTCATCCACCAGGAATAATTGCCATGTGTGTGCTGCACTCTGTCAGCAATTTCTTCGTATTATCCGTTAGAGAAAATCTGAACATTTTCTAAACTAAGATATTCTAAATTCTTTAAGAAGATCCGGCACTTCGATTTTCAAAAAATTATCGATTTTCACTTTCTGATATTTTCTAGAAGTTCAAATATTTTTGTTTAAATTGATATATGATATGAGGAAATATGATAATTAGAAGTATTTTTATTTTTTTTTTTAAAAGGAAGCTATTTCTTGACGCACATAAAATGAGCTCTGCTAGAAGCATCTGTGTTTCCCCTTGTATAGGTTTCTGATGAGCGGGAATCCATATGATGTTCCAGTGGAAAAATTAAAGTGTATGGGTACACGTCTTTTGGATATTAAAAGCTAAACAGAGAGAAAAAGTTAAGTGATGGAAGAAGCCTAAGTGATCGTAACCAACTCACCGACATTTTAAAATCAAAAATTCAAAGATATTATAGTATGGCTATTAGAAATAATATCAATGATCTACACAGCATGACAACTGCTGTTTGGGCTGCTTATTTTCATCCTCTGTCTTCAAATAAGAGCCCTCAACATGGACTGTATCCTGCGATTATAAATGCACGGTGCTAATTTCAAGAGACAGAGCTGAATGTAACGAAAGGAACTTGATCATAAAAACATACACACGTGCTATATATCATAAATAATTAAATGGAGCTATTTTTTAGAAATCTAGATGACCCAATATTATTAAGAAAATGTTTACATGGATAGACCCAGAACCCAAATGAGTTAGTTAATAACACCCTATGGTCAGTGATTCCCAGATCTACATTCGTGGAATTAAAGCTCTAAAATTAGGGATAAATAGGGCTATTGCACAGTTCAATCTGAGTCTTGTTGCAAAATTAATGATCTTAAAACATAGTGACATAGAACCAAGTTATAAATGTGTGTCATGCTTCAAAAAACTAGATTCAGGTAGGATTTAGGTAGCCTAACGAAAGCATCTTAAGATCCCCAAAAAAGACAAAATTGTTAAAAATAATGAAAATAAATAAAACAAGAGTCTTTTGAAATAGCAGAGAGTAAAAAAAAATGCTTCATATGTTTTTGGAAAGTATTAAAAAAAGTAAATGCTAAAAAAATTACAAATTTTTACTTTAAAGCCGGTTTTCTCACAATGTAATATTATTCACTTTATGTACCTTTTTCTCAAAAGCTACTAATCATATAATCATCAATTTTTCCCGTGAGCAGACTTTTAACATGTTTACACTTTTGAATAGGGTCGTGGATAGCCTAGTGGCTAGAGCATCGGACTCCAGACAGGAAGAACTGGGTTCGATGCCCGATGCCACCAAATACCTTCCGAGTACACACGGAGTACGTGCTCGTTAAATCAGTGGGTCCGAAAGTCTTGTTTGCTGAATCCCTTCAGTTCCATGTCTAAATTGTGGAGGTGGAGATAGGTGGTGTCGCCATCTATCGTCCCTTTGGGGAATTTCACCGAGCTAGTACATACTGTCACCTGTATGGTGCACAAGGCCAACGACAGGCGTACATCTATCCCCTTGCCACGATGAATTTCGTGAACATCGATCTGCCTACGTCAGACATGTGGGATTAGCTACAGTACACACATTTGAATGGAGGGAATTAGAAATATCTAGCAAACATTTTTAGATATGACTTTTTTAAAATAAATTTTAGGGGGAAAGATTGGACGATTCTTAAGAAATTCATAATTAATTTAATTCTGAAGAAAAGGACAAAACCTTTCGTTTAAATGTTATTAATAGTGCACATAATCTACTTTAAAATTTATTCATGAGAGGTTTGTAGTTTCTGAGAAAAAGGTACATAAACTTACGCAATTTAACAAGGGCTATGGACGTGCCGGACCCCCTTAAACCAAGGCCTTCATATTTCTGCACACACACACGGCACTGTTTGCAAAAATCATAGTCGTATTCCACTTTGTTCTGATCACTTGCTTTTTTGCCTTATTACAATTTACCCCACAACTCTCTCTTTTATTTTCACAATAAAAAAGATACTCAAAACTCTTATTCATTGTGATATATTTTAGGACTGGTACAAGGCTGCTTCCCATAGTGATGGATTGTCGCAATCCCTCATAAACTCTTGGTATTGTTTTAATCTCGCTATCAATAAGATCGAGTTATGCGAAGAGCTTCTTCGTTAAGTTTCAGCGGAAATATGTACATTACAGTTTTCACAAGATTCCAGAAATGTCTCAGGTTAAGGCAGTGTTTCTCAAACTGTGGGGCGCGCCCCCTGGGAATATTGAAAATAAAAGGTTAAAAAAATTAATTTACTGGAATGAAAAAAAAAAATACTTTCTGATATAATAAGAAAATACAGATTTACATTGATATGATTTATATATATCATCTGGTGAAAAAAGGTCATCAAAAATAAAAGATTCTACTTTGAACGCTCATTAGCTATCTTTGATCCTATAACTAAATAAAAAAAATATTTTGTTTGCTTTGCTGTAATCCTACGATGAGAGATTCTTTTATTACGTTTCTTTTAACTTAAAATATTACTTTCGAACTTACTGGTATGGATACCTGCATCCCTTTTTTTTT
>BMAV01009274.1:38954-62608 GCA_019973955.1 Trichonephila inaurata madagascariensis
AAATAACATATACAAAATTTAATACTTATGTTATTAATTTGTACGGTTTATAATTAAGATCGTGTATTGTAGCTTTAGCGTCAAAGTGCATTATTATTGTATTCAGTAATTTACTAATGTATAAGGGGGGCGCGATAAAAATTGTGATTGAAAAGGGGGGCGCCAGTATTGAAAGTTTGAGAAACACTGGGTTAAGGAAGTAAGTTCAAATAAAAAAAATTATCTTTTCATCAATCAGATTAAATAGTATTAGTACTTTTTTTAAAAACCCTTTTTTTTCTATCATTGTAGCAAAAACAGGTCAAAGTAAGTAACTGCTTCTTTTGAAATATACTGATCAACTTTCTTTGTTTATGAAGATGTGAATTTGCGAAAAATATGTGTTATCAATTAATAAAGTACGCCTTTTCTTCTCTAATCTACGTATCAAGCAAACTTTGTGACTGTAATGTTAATGGGGTGAAAAATGTAGAACATTTTATTCTTTTTTGTTCAAAATTTTTAAGAAAGAAAGAAAATGCCTGAAAGTCAGACTACATGCTCTTAGAATTAACTGGCCTCCTAATTTATTTCAACTTGTTTCAAGTAAAGCTTCGTTCACTTTATTTTGTATCTTCATTGATGGGATCTTGTAATTTTTTGTAAACTTTACAGTCCTCTATTTTTGTAACTTCGTTGTGTTGGTTTTGTTCCTTAATTGTTTCATTTTGTAATGTATTTTTGTCTTAGTAACTTATTTGTTTTTATTTCATTTTTTTTCCGTAACTTTTGTTTTGTTATTTACTTTTTATTAAATTCATCGTATCTTTTCTTAAAAGTTTTACTTTCTTATGAAAGCCCCGTGTGATCCTTGTAGTGCACGAGAATTATATTTTATCTGTCTTCCATAAAAAAATTTTTTTAAAAAATCTGCGTATTAAGAATATTTTACAGTTCTCTCACGAGGTATGCTTATGATATAATTTATTTTGGTTGCTGTACCGTTCATGTTTAAGGTATCCGACTACGTTCGGAACCATGATTTTAAAAAAAACGCATAAATGTATATTTTTCATGATATTTAGTGTCACTTAGATTAGAATGCATATATAAAATTGTTTCAAGGACATTATGACAAAAACAATTATTTAAATACAATATTTTGGCAAAAAATTAGCTTAGAATAACCTTTTTTCCAAATGTTCTCCTTTCGTAAAAAATGCTTCTATTGTATTTATATTTTGCCTGTATATAGCTCCAACCTCTGTACAGAGGCTCAGCTATGATTTTTGAAAAATTCAAATTATTTTCAGAGTTACAGCCATTTGAAATAATTATCGGCGTATTTTCTTAAAATTTCTCCTTTCTGTTTTCGTAAAACATGGATAAATCGACTTCCGAGTTATGCATTTCAAAAATTCTAGTTGAGCCTCTTTACAGAGGTCTGAGCTGAATACAGGCAAAATATTAATACAATAGAAGCATTTTTTACAAGAGGAGAACATTTGGAAAAAGGTTATTCCGAGTTAAATTTTTGCCAAAATATTGTATTTAAATTTTTTTTGTCATAATGTCCTTAAAACTAAGTGTCATAAGTGTCTAAGTGACACTAAATATCATAAATATTATCCATTTACATGCTTTTGAAAAATCACGGTTCCGAACGTAGTCGGATACCTTAAATCAAGAGATAAGAATTATGTTTTCCCCATAACATTCGAACAGGTAAACAGTATTTATTCGTATAACGCCACGAAATACCCAGCAAAATGGGCGGGTAACGGCAAGTATCTATTATATATAAAAATGGATGTTTGTGTATATGAAATGATTTCACTCCAAAGCCATTCCATCGATCATTATGAAAATTAGTATATATATGTATTTTTTTTATGGAAAAGGTTTTTGTGCTATTATCTTTATTGCAGCTCCCCTCGAGGTGGCACTGCAGCATATCAATTTCTGCACCGTTCAACCAATCGCCAAGTTGCCGACATGGTCGCCAAAAATGATGCCATCTTGGCTCTATCGCCAACATTTCGCTACGTTTCTATTGAATCACCATTATAACTTAAGGAAAGGCATTGCTTGCATATATTACAATTTTAACATAAAATAAATACATCAGAAAGTAATATTAACTTATTACAAATCCAGATAATGTTTACACATTTTTAAGCATTCATTACACAAACGTTACGTTACGTTAACGTAACGTTTCATAAACGTTCGTAACGTTATTTTTGCTGAGCAGAGATCAGCTTAGGAGAAGGTGTTTTCAAAAATCAACCCACAAGCGAGATACGTTGGCGTTATAAATAAAATATTCCTTTTTATCAGCTATTAGACCTTCAGACTTAAAATTTAACAAATATAATTTTTTGTTCAGCTGATATATGCAGAAAGCTCTTTTTTCATTTAATTTTCAATTCACGTAAAATTAACTCATTAAAAACTTCTTTATCCTTCAATCTGTATTGTTTAATTTTTCAATTCCCCCGTGCGAAGAACGGGTATACCAGGTAGTAAGGTATAAAATTTAACATATCTCATGTTCACTGCAAGTAATTAAGAAAGTCACGTCACGAAAATAAGTGAAAAAAAAATTTAATTTATAACAAGACTTTTATAATTTAAAATGCTTGCGAAGTTTTGCCTGCCTATCACGGCATTTGACAATCTTAAGTTTGACAAAATTTGTCGACGGTACAATACGAAGTTACCGATTTTTAATGTGTCTTAGAAATTTATACTTAGTAAGCAATTACTATCAGTAATACAAAGACAAAAATATACTCCTTCAATATTCAATAGTTTAATTGACAGTCATCTGTATATAAATTCCGGAAAGATTAAGTTTTATTGAGTAGTATAACATATTTTAGTAAAATGCAGCCTTTTCTGTTTTAAATAAGTATATATGAACATACAATCTATTATTATTTATCTTAACCCTTTATCTACCGACGGTACTTATAAGTACCAATCACTTTAAAACTACACAGAATAACCATTTTGATGAATATTCAACCGATACTTACCAGGAATATTCTTTGAAATCCACTCTTCCAAGATATATAGCAGCACGGGTTCTATGATGAGTATTTCAGCGGGGAAAACGAAAAGTTTTATGGCAGAAATTGCGTTTTCAGCGGATTGCGAAGATTATCATTTTTGTCCCAAAAAATAGTTAATTTCAAAATTTAAGTGTTTAATTTTTTTTGTATGTTAATGAAGACCTTAGAAAACGATTTGACTATTTATTTTAAGTAAATAGTGTATATAATTAATTTTACAGTTGAACATTTTTAATTAATTAATTAGATCTAACTAATTAAATTTCCCAAAGTTGAGTATTTTGTTTATGTATATATCCCTTAATTTTCAATGTAGTGATTCAAAAAAAAAATATTACATGAAAAAAACTGCAGTAAATCATAATGCGGTAGATAAAGGGTTAAGAAGAATAGTAAAGATTTTAAATATTTTTGTAACGTTTTTATACTATTCATCTTTTTAACTGAGGTTTATTCTGTTTCGTGTAATTCATTTTAACCGGCTAGTTATCCCCCTTATCGGATAAAGATCCTATCCCATGTCTGATGGACAAAAGTCATCTAATGTTGGGAAATAATTACACTGAAAATAAAAACCTTGAAAGAACATTTATCTTTTATTCCCATCAGTTAAAATACAGTCAAAATAATTATATATTTATTTGTCTACTTCAATAAAAAATACACTCTTTATATATTTTCTTCTCATAACAAACGCTATTATAAGAAAAAAAAAATGAATAATAGATTCTAAACTACGTATTTTAAACATGACAACAAAAACAAGCTATTAGCAACAAGTCGTTGAAAAGCTCTAACGACCACCACACAAAAGAAGCGCAACGGGACATTCACTTGGAAAGACATTTTTCTAAATGAATTGTATTGTTACGCGGCTTCTTCCTTTTCTTAAGATGTCCAAATGCAATACTTACTGCACTGGGCACTGCCTGGCTTCCTGCAAATCCAAGTGTATCGGAGGACGTAGAGCATGAAAGGCGGGCAGCTTAAACGGGCGTAGCACCAGTCGTGTTCTAAGCAGCAACTGAAACAAAGCAATACGATGCAGTGAACTTAAATGTTAACACGTTCATTCTAGATCAGTAGTTTTCGAAATGTGTTCCACGGAACCCTGAGGTTCTACAAAGCATACCCAGGGTTCCACGAGTCCCAATAAAAAATTGAAAGGGAACTTCTAAATATGTATCCAAAATTATTATTCTTGCGAAGTTTGTTTAAAAGTAATGAATTAAAAATACGTACTATTAATTAAAATTGAAAATTTTATTTATATACAGTAGACTCTCGATAATTCAAAGTTGGACCAATGAAAAACGTTGAATTATCAAGAGTTTGAATTATCAAGAGAAAAAAACACAAAGAGAAAATTTTTTTTCTAACACATTTAAATTTGAAACTATGTAATAAAACAAGAATTATACAAACAGTTGAACCTGTTTTTGTGCCGTTGATAAAAACCGCTGAAAAATAAACGCACAAAAAAATATTTGAAAATTTCATGAATTCTAACATATAACTAGCCAATTCGTCAAAATACTGCAGAGTTTTTTTTATGCGGTCGCACAAAAATAAAATCGCATAAAAAAAGGACCGCACAAAAACAGGTTCTACTGTATGTGTAAAATTATTTTAAAGTATTTTTAAAAAGTATACATTATACAGTATAAATATTATACAGAAGTTAAGGTATCCGACTACGTGCGGAACCGAGATTTTAAAACAGATCAGAAATGGATAATTTTCATGATATTTAGTGTCACTTAGATTAAAATGCATGGGTAAAATTGTCTAAAGGACATTGTGACAAAATTTTTTTATTTAAATACAATATTTCGGCAAAAAATTAACTTAGAATAACTTTTTTTCAAAATGTTCTAATTTTGTGAAAAAGGCTTCTATTATAATAATATTTTGCCTGTATATAGCTCAGACCTCTGTACAAAGTTTCAACTATGAGTTTTGAAAAATTCACATTATTTTTTCAGAGTTACAGGCCATTCAAATAATTATCCGCGTTTTTTCTTAAAATTTCTCCCCTCTGTTGTCGTAAAACATAGATAAACCCACTTCTAAGTTATATATTTCGAAAATTCTAGTTGAGCCTCAGTACAAAGGTTTGAGCTATGTACAGGCAAAATATTATTATAATAGAAGCATTTTTCACAAAAGAAGAACATTTTGAAAAAAGGTTATTCTAAGTTAATTTTTTGCCGAAATATTGTATTTAAATAATTTTTTTTGTCACAATGAGTGTGTGTGTGTTCTTAAAACAATTCATACATGCATTCTAATCTAAGTGACACTAAATATCATGAAAATTATCCATTTATACGCTTTTGCAAAATCACGGTTCCGTACGTAGTCGGATACCTTAATACATTTATGTATTAAAAGCAATTATATTAAAATAATACATACCATACATGATTAATCTTTTTTGATGAAAAATGTGTTATACTTTTTGTTTTACGGCATTAAATTTAATTTTGTCAATAGATTTTTCTAGAATAAATGAAGTTTAAAAAAAAACGTCGGCGTCAACATGATTTTGAAAGAAAAATTTGCTTAGTTTTTTACTGACACTTTAGCTTCTGTCAGAGTTATCGGAGTTAAGTCCTTCTATTCTTCCTCATCCCTCTCTGTGCTATTGTGCTCCAAAGTCACAATTTTAGCTTTTTCGGTGGAGACACACAGAGATAACAAAACTTGTAAGCTCCAACCTGTTTACTACTGGACTGTACATGATAATGAGTGTTTGAATTGTCGAGAGTTTTATAAGATAACTTTGAATTATTGCGTGTTGTAGTTTGGCCAACTACAGATTTTACTTCGAAATATTGAGTGTACCAAAACGTATTGTTTTGGTTCGAAACATCAAGAGCTTTTCTAGGGACCGAGTATATACCTCGGATTAGCGAGAGGATCCTATTATCGAAGGTTTGAATTAACGAAAGTCGACTGTATAGTAAACTTTACTTTTCAACACTTTTTAAAGTTTTATTATAATATAATTAAAGAATATTAAAATGTGTTTCATCGTTATATATATGCTTCCTACTAGATTTTGAATATTCTATTGTTTACTATCTTGGGTTCCACGGTGCCTTGCATAACTAAATAATTTTCAAATGGAAAATGCACCATTTTGCAATTGTGAAAACATGTACAATGAAAGAGAGGAAAAAACTTATCAACAGATTCAATGTCAAAATTTAAATCTTTGCAAGAACAGCTTCTAAATTTCATGTTGAAAATTCATGCAAAATAAACAGTATTTCTCACACAGCTATAAACATTCTAAGGCTATTCAGAACATTGTGTTTAAGTGAAATATATTTCTAAACGCGTGAGTGGTTACACAGAAACAAAGTATAAAAATAAATCAAACACAGAATAGGAAATGTGATAGTAGATAATTTGAATAGACATAGCCTTCGACAATTTATGTGAAAAAAAAGCAAGCATATATCCCAGTTATTAAATATAATGCCTGAGGGAGTGAATATTAACGTCGCACTGTTCAGCTACACGAGGGCTTTGGGCGACGAACCACGTAATTTTGAACCATGGTCAAGTGACGTGGATGACACCTGAACTGGCATCTCCCTCTCCTAACTACCACACCACACCAACGGGAGGACGTTTCAGCTCTCGACATCTTTAGCGTGCATTGTTGCCCTACACGGCGGGTCTTTAGTGGTACTGGGCTCGAACTCGTGACAAAGCCAGCCACGATCCGATACCTATACCATTCGGCTACCGCGGCTGTGGGTAGGCGACACTTGGATCACAAATTAATATCATTAATGAGTAAATTATACTAAAAAATTATGTTAGAATTTTTTAATAATAAATGTAATACTTCTTTTTTTTTAATAATAATTACAATACTTCTTTTAATTACCGTTACATAAAGTATCTATAACATAGTGATCTAATTTAAATATTATTTTGAGATATACTCGTATTCTTTGAAGTATGTGTGTGGAACGCGGCTCCACGAAAACACCTTCAAGTTCTAGGGATTCCGTGAGATGAAAAGGTTTGAAGACCTCTGTTCTAGATACACGAGACTCAGAAATTACATGTCACGTTGTTTTATGTCGTCCGTTAACGAAGGAAATGATTAATCTTCGTGATCACAGAAAGAAAATAATGACAATGTTTGATATGCAGTGAAAATGTCTTAACACTAAACTGAAGGGACTGAAATATTTTTTCGAAAAATATTAAGTTGTTATTAAGAGAATTAAAAAAATTAAAAGAATTTCATGTTAATAGATATTGCAAAAAACATATATTCAAGAAAATTAAGTTTGTTAGAGTACATTTTATTTACTGTGAGATATGTATATGAAGGAGGGAAGATTCGTTCTGGGTAACCTTCCGTTCCGAACGCGAGTACGTAACCAATCACACCAAAACGATCGTCTTCGCGTGATGTTGGTACTAGTTCATATAGATATCACACCGCCACATACTCCCTGCCAGTGTTTCGGCGAATAGGCGAACAACGATACCATATTCGTGGCGAGCATGTAAGCAGTTGCGTCACTTAGTGGGTTGCGTCATTTCGTGCGAGACGGCTCTTTGAGAATTGCGTCATTTGTGTGACACGACTTTGAGAAGTAACAGCTTATTGCGTCAATGTTTGACGGCTTAGTTGCTTTTGCGGTGGATAGATGGCGCCACGATTGCGGCGCGTGAAGGGTGCGGTTCCTTTGCATGGTCAGGGTCACCAATGAAGGAGGGAAGGTTCGTTCTGGGTACCTTTCGTTCCGAACGCGAGTACGTAACCAATCACGCCAAAACGATCGTCTTCGCGTGATGTTAGTACTAGTTCATATAGATATCACACCGTCACATATATATCAGAGGTGGCAAGCCCGCGGCCTTCTTGAGCGGCTTTCATAAAAGCTAGAACTTGTATTTTTATTTAATTATATGGAATACAAAAATTTGCAAATAAATGGAATTAAATAAAGAACGATATGAATGTGTATGCATGTTTCAATGACTACTTGTGGGAATAGCCAATTGTACATTTCAAATGTTAGAACGCCACCTAGAGTAACATGGCAACACTACCAGACATGCTCATTTATAGGATTAATTTAGGTTTCGCGTCATAAAGCTTGATCCAAATATATATTCTTACTTAAAAGAATACAAATAGTGAAGTATAAAAAGAGTTATAAAAGTATCTGTGAATTTAATAATTTTATAAAAAAATAATAATCAATGATTAATTCTATAACAAGTTTTTACCCTTATACGAATACAGAAATATATTGTAACTTTTATGTCGAATAATAATAAAAAAAATAAGGATTTAATTTTTTTATAATACTTCTATATAATACACAAAATTGTTAAAACTAAACAAAAACTATAATAATTTCATAAAAGTCGCGTTTATAGTTGCATCAACCAATGCGGTCTCCTTTAATACTACTTAAATTACATTTTACATGTGGCCTCTAATGGTAAAAAGGTTCCCATCTATGGTATAAGTGCATATATTTAATAAAAATCAATGAAACAAAAATATTCACAAGAACTTAAAGTAATTTAATACAAAATTTTGAAAAACAGAAGTATCATTATTATTGAGTTTATGATTAAATACTGAGTTATTGAAAATAATTATTGAGTTTTTGGAAAATAATCTAATATTTTTCTTTGTAATGTGTTTTTTTTTTTTTGCATCAACTTGTCAAAAAAGTTGTTAGATATCGTCCATTTTGTTATTCATTTCACCATTGGAATGTGCATCTAAATAACTGCGCATACTTTTCGTGAAGTTCTTCATTACGGAAGATGTGGGAACAGAAGTTGCATTATTTATTTCATTTTTGTCGTGTGAATCTGCTTCAATGATATTTTTTGAGCTTTGAACAAACTCCAAAATGTCTTGCCATAATTGGGGTTGTACAAACATTATCATCATGTACTTCAACAAATTATTCCAATAATACAGTAGACAGTCCAATCCGGCTGGTATTTTCCATATTTTGTTCATTTCTAGAAGGGAAACCTTTTCGTGTGATGCGATTTTCGTTCCGTGTTAAGAGAAAATAAATGCATGAAAATACAGAGTTATTTGTCGGACCATGGTATTATTTCGTGTTAACCGATATTTCATCATAAGCGTTTTCGTATTAAAAGTATTTTATTGTATTACATTGTCGTATTATTGAAGTTAGGGTGACTTGAGATGACACTGGTGAAATGTTTTTCGACTTTTGAAAGTTTTCTAATCGGTGTCATTCGCTTTTACCTATGATTTAATGCGCCTTTTAAAATTTTTTGCCCTAAAACTGTAAAGTTAAATATATTAGATTTTTAAATAAAAAATCAGTTGTACCGGGTGTCCGAAAAGTATGACTATACTTTCAAATATTCATTACAAATAAACAACTAATGATATTCACTTAAGACAGCATTTCTCAAACTGAGGGGCGCGCCCCCCTAGGGGGGCATGATAATCTTAGGAGGGGGCCGCGTGCATATTTGAAAAGTCGAAAACAAAAGATTACTTTAAAAAAATTATTAATTTATTGAAAGTAAGCAAACAAAATACATTCTGACATAATGAAAAATAAAATTTTAAAAAAATACATTTACGCTGAAATAATACACTTATAAATGATAAGTCCTGCACAATGTATTTTATATAATTAATTTAAAAATACTAAGTTAAGAACATGTTTAATAATTACCAGTGAAAATTAATATTTATCTGGGTAATTTGTATGGTTTATAATTAATCTCTTAACTGCCGATTAAAACTTATGTGATTTGCTCCCCAATGCGACCGTTTTACACGTATGCAAGTGTGTGTAGTGTATTGGAGAGAAGGGGGTGAAAGGGAATAAATAAGAAAATCCTCTGAAATAAGTAAATCCTTCGCAAACACTGTCGATGTCATTTTATTGCATTCCAAAGCCTTCGGAATAATTTTATGGATAGCTGTGAACAGAAAAGATTGTATTTCGGAAAGACGTATATATACGTCCAAGGCAATTAAAGCATTGGCTGAGGGAGACGTTTATATACGCCGGTGGTACTTAAGTAGTAAAAGTCGTATTGTGGCTTTAGCATCAGTGTGTTGCATTTTCGAATTTAATATATTGTTATTGTATGAAAGGGGGGAGCGATGAAAATTATGATTGAATATTGGGTCACAAGTATTAAAAGTTTGAGAAGCACTCTGACTTATAAGATTTTTCTCTCTCTCTATATATATATGTAAAAGTCACGATGAAATAACAAATTTATTTATTTATCTCATACACGAGAATAATAATAAAAATGCAGTAAATTCGGTTCAGTATTATGGTCACACATTAAAATGCAGAGATGAAGACTTGAAATTTATTATTTTCCTGCTTACAATATATTGAGAAAAAAATAGAGAACTCTATGAGTCACTCAGAAGCCAATACGGTTAAGTCCATTTTGTGATATTTTCTGATTCTTGTAAATTTTGTTGAAATAAATAATATTCTTCTTAATTATTAAAGGATTGCTTCCTTTTTTCTAGGTCATAGAACGTTCGTCCACGTTCTTTTTAGAGTGAAGAGAGACCAGCTGCCGAAACTATGGGACTTGTTTTACAACCCCCAGAGCAATTACGTTTGTTTTCCAATAAAATCATTTTTATTGAACCTGTCCGCTTTTCATTTAGGTAACTCTTAATAAGAACGAGCTTTTCTTCTTAATCTCCAAACTTTTACCTCAACATAAAGATTTTACGCCTTTGTATACTTAACTTGCATCAGACTCTATTTACGTGGAGAACCTTTAATAGTACCAATACTCAAACTCACAACTCGATAAAACTGACCAAGAACTCGTTACTTTTGACCACATGACTATCGTTGTCATTGATTAATTCCGGATATGTTATAAAAACTAATAGTAATAAATATTACATATTTTTCGATTTTATTCTAATTTATTAGTCATTTCTTGTTAGAAGTAATGTCGATTATTTCGGAATTAGATTTTCTAATAAAAAGTAAATATTTTTCGATAGTTTAATAATAATGGAAATTTAGATACTTTTATATAATATCCTGTGTGTGTGTGTGTGTGTGTGTGTGATCAGTTTCTTAGCAATTCATTTCTCCTTTATGGTATTGTTTGCTGTATTTTGTTAGAAATTAGCTTGTTCGTAATTATAAGGTTTTACTTCAATACAAAAGAAGTTCGATGCGTATAAATTTTTTTTAACTGTAAAATAGTTAACTGTGTAATGATTACTGTAAAAAATGGCTTGTTTTGATTTTTTTATGAAAAAATTGACATAAGATTTTTGTAAAAGAAAATTTGACGCGTAAGGTGTCTTCACAATAAGAAAACAACCACTCACAGAATTTTTTTTGTTTCTTTCAACCACAGTGAAATTACAAGGATGGGGCATTTGAACTATTCTCTCACTTTCTGTGCATTCTGACCCCGTTAGAAGAAGGCTAAGTGAATCACAGTCAAAATAAGCGTTTACCATCCCCCAATAATCCATACACTGGTTTCAGATGGAAATTTGAGAATCTTCCATTAACTATTGAGGTAAGTTAAAAATAACTTATACTTCTCTTTCTACAGCTTTATTAAAGAAAGAAAGGAAGCAGCCGTATAGGCCTGCGTTGAAATGGAGCATCTGTAGTCACATGCGCGAAATTTATCATCCAGCTACTTCAGCATAAGCTCCCGTATCAGTTTGTACCAAAGAGAAGAAAGAAGTAGTGATCAGAGTTTTGTGGTCAAAAAATATGAAACAGGCTGAAATTACCTGCAGACTTTTATCAAGATACAGAAAAAGTACTTTAATTCGTAAAAGAATTTGTTTGTGTGTATCGAAATGTTTAAAAGTGGCCAAACGAGCTTAACACAAAAGGAGGGAGCCGGATGGCCGTCAACCTTAGTCAATGACGACAACTTTCATCGAACTCGAGAGATGGTTACAGCAGGTAGACAAGTTACCAAAGATAAGGTCGCATCTTCTTTAAGGTATCCGACTACGTTCGGAACCATGATTTTAAAAAAGCGCATAAATGGATCATTTTCAGGATATTTAGTGTCACTTAGATTAGAATACATGTATAAAATTGTTTTAAGGACATTATGACAAAAAAAAATTTTTAAATACAATATTTTGGTAAAAAAATTAACTTAGAATAACCTTTTTTCCAAATGTTCTCCTTTTGTAAAAAATGCTTCTATTGTATTAATATTTTGCCTGTATATAGCTCAAACCTCTGTATAGAGGCTCAACTATGATGTTTGAAAAATTCAAATTATTTTCAGAGTTACAACCATTTGAAATAATTATCGGCGTATTTTCTTAAAATTGTTCCCTTCTGTTTTCGTAAAACATGGATAAACCGACTTCCGAGTTATGTATTTCAAAAATTCTAGTTGAGCCTCTGCACAGAAGTATGAGCTGAATACAGGCAAAATATTAAAACAATAGAAGCATTTTTTACAAAAGGAGAACATTTGGAAAAAAGGTTATTCTAAGTTAATTTTTTGCCAAAATAGTGTTTTTAAATAATTTTTTTTGTCATAATGTCCTTAAAACACTTGTATACATGTATTCTAATCTAAGTGACATTAAATATCATAAATATTATCCATTTACGCGCTTTTGCAAAATCACGGTTCCGAACGTAGTCGGATACCTTAAACGTCTGTCTCGGTTCTGCCTATCAAATTATCTACGACGAACTTTAATTCCGTAAAGTATGTATATGATAAGGGCCACGAATTCTTACAGCAGCAATCAACAGGTTGGACATGGAGACTCTTGAACAGGCGCTCTACAAGTCATATCTCACATCCTCAGACTTTCATCTCTTTGGACTACTCAAGCAAGCTTTGAGAGGTCATCTATTTGCCTCAACATGGATGTTCGAGATATGGTGCAATAGTGATTTTACGACGGATAAAAACCTTCTACCAGGAAGGCATACGGAAGCTTGTGACTCGCTGGACCAAGAGCACTACTCAAGGTGGAGATTACCGTATTTACTCGAGTCTAAGACGCCATCGATTCTAAGCCACATTCCAAATTCTCAAAATAGTTTTGTGAAAAAAAATGTTGCCATCGATCCTAAGTCGCATTTCCGAATCTTTACACGTTTTTGAAAAAAAAATTTTAAGAGGTCATCCATATACAATACTTAGAAAATCTTAAGAAAAATTTTAATGAGAAATAAGAAGTTAATAACTAATTTATTTTACCAGCATTAAAAACTTTTGAATACATACATCATGAACCTATAGTTATTCTAACCTTCGGCCTCATGTTTCGAAAATGATTCGTCAATCCCAATGTCACAGCGGACTTCGAAATTGGTGTCGGCTTAGCCATTTTTTCAACACGGTGTTGTCTTCTGTGCTATCAAATGCATTTGTTATGCTACATTTTTTTTAAAGAAGAATGTAAAAGAATTATTAAATACTGTTGAGAGACCATTTATAAGCAAAAGTTATGTCATTTTGTGTACGCCATAGACGTATATTTGTTTTATACGCGTCAAATTTTCAATGGCCGCTGCTCTATTTCTGTTTTTTTCAACATATAAAATTGCCTCACTTTTCATACTTGCTTCATGTTGAGTTTGCCTTGATGCTAGTACCGATATCTTTAACGTTCAGGTGATTAAAAGAGAGTGTGTATAAAAAAATTCCTAAATCCGAGCACAGAATGGTGTTTAGGATAAAGTGATTACTGGAGATAAATTGCTGTATTGCATTAGTCATCAATGCAAGTGGCCAGAATAGTCTGTTACGTTTTTTTTCCTTTGAAAGGGATGTAAACTCAATTTCCCACATCCAACAAATGTTTTGCCTGCCCTTCTAAGCCGCACCCGATTTTTAATAGCATTAACACTGGAAAAATAGCGCGGCTTAGATTCCAGTAAATACGGCATGTCGGAAAACAATGTATCTGTTGTTCACCTACGTTTGCTTAATAAACTTATATATATATATAGAGAGAGAGAGAGCTTCTGTGCTTTTTTAAAACTGCAATATGTTTCTAGATTTGAGTTTTAATAATAAAAGGAAATACTTTCTAAAAACTTACTAATCAATGACATCGACTGGTTTCCCTGCTCCTTTGAATCCACAGAAGCATCCGTATCTTTTGTAGCGGAGGGGATCGCAGCCAGTTTGACATCGGATCATGTGACCCAACTGGAAAATGCTTCTTGTCTCTTCGGTTTCGGAAAGGTATCGGGAACTCTCAAATCCAATGTCCTTATCTGAAACGAACTTCAGGATTAACCATCTGTACCTTTTATAGTGAATTAACAGAAATCTTAGGCAAGAGATACACACAATATTTTTTATTTCCTTTCTAAATATTGTGTAAATAAGGAATACAATTCTCTCTCTCGTTTCATACAAATAGTGTGTGAGAATGTAAAAAAACAAGAGTTTATTCAATTTGTTAAGGCAAAACAGTGTGAATGTGAATAATCCAATCGCACTTGATGATCAAAAATACGTGTGCGCGTCCAGGAAGGTCTTAACACATGGGCCAACTGGGCCCGTGCCCAAGGCCTCGCTCTCATAGAGGGCCACGTTTCGTTCTTGCCTTTGTCTTAATAAGATCATGATCAGGATAATTTTAATGGTCAAATACTATTTCGTACGTATTCTCCGAAAAAAAAAACAGAGAATTTCAAACTGCATGTTAATTGGCAAGAGGTAAGACTGCAGTATTATGGGATGACCATTGTCTACGTCTAGGCTTAGGCCTAATATTATGAACAATTATTCAACTCATTTTGTCGAAATGCGACCATCGGCCGAGCCGGTTTGTGCCAAGGTTTTTATGATTGTGAGTAGTGCACATTTATTTGTTTCAAAATACTGTTTGAACGAGTATTTAACAATGCATGTTATATATATATATACTGTCTATTTTTAAAGATCTCAGGTAGGGCCTACTTTTGCATAAAGACCATGGACCTCAACAATTCTTAAAATGTCCCTGAGCCCTGGGCCTCATACAATATTAAGAAGTCCTTGTGCGCGTCAACAGCGTATAATTTTGTTTAATAATTTCCTCTCTTCTAATTTTTATTTTACAATACGTCCATGGCAAAGAACAATTTTCTTTAACTGATGTTATCTTCTCAAACACAGAAATACTCGTTAATTATTCGTAAATGGAAGCAACAAAAAAGTTATGAGATAATCTGATAATTTTGAATTCTGGCCGAGTGATAAAAGTAGAAAGAGAAAATACTTGAAAAGAACAGTTCCTATAGACTGCTCTTAAGGCGTAAATGTAATGTAATAAGTTTGATTTTTACTGTTAGGTAAATACATCAATATTTTATATTCCATATATTGATCAATCCCATATATTTCTCTCGGAATAAGAACTCTACTATTTGTTTCGAAAGCTCTTATCTCCAGAGATATTCCAGTTGAAGTTTGAGAACTTATAGTGACGAACCTCCTTATTTTAATCCTCGAACAAGCGACGAAGACGGCACCCGAGCTGACCCGAGCTGACCCGAATTCCGAACTTCCTCACCAGGCTGACATGAGCACTTTCTGCATTAACGTATTTGCTCCTTTCTACATGGTGAGACTTCAGTAGCATCAAGACTCGAATGCACTACTTGATAGAAACCACTATGCCTTCGAGTTCGTGACCATGATCATTCGACTATTGTGGCTAACGCAGCCATGGGGACAGAGGGGCATATGCTAGATTTGTATGGAGGGGGGCAGAAAATATTGTTACATTGATCGGGGTTCGAGGATTTCATGGAAATCTTTCTCAAAGAACAAGGCAGTTCTCTAAGAGCGATGAGAATTTATTGTCGGAAAAACAATCCCTTAAATACAGGATTCAGCAGAAATATTCACAGAATAAATCTCAGAAGGTCTTCACACCTTCATGAGTACTCAGACACAATTATCCGTGACTAAAATACACGTATGTAAAATATTATTCACAAGCCCTGCTAGCCCTATTCAACACCCGAGTTAATCGGTAATCACTGTCAAGGCAAATCTACTAATCGCTAGTCAAAGCCAGACTGACCCAGCTCGGTGATCATCTCTTTATTTATATCCCTCTCGCAGATGTTTTGAGAAACATCCGCTTGCATCATAGATAGTGAAATTAGTGTATTTCTCCACTAATTTCCAGAAGAATCCAGAGGATCCCAAACTTGCCAAAAATGGTCACCAATTCGCCAACTTGGTCGCCAAAAATGATGCCAACTTTGCTCTATCACCAAGTTCTCATTGAATCGCCATTATAACGTAAAAGGCGGCGTTGCATACGAATATTACAATTTTAACATAAATTAAATGTAACATAGCATAATGTAAATGCATTACACATCCAAATACAGATTATATACAATATTTTACACAAAATTCGTAACAATATAAAAAATTTTCGAATAGATATAACTCTTTGAAATTAAAGTTAAATAATTTGAATTTCTTACAACTTATTTATAAAAGAATGAGTCTTCAAAAAGAATAAAATGCTTAAAACATAATCATAATTTTAAAAATTATAAGCATTTGGAAATAAGAAACATTTCTGAAAAAAATTATGAAATTTTACGTTGCGCGTGATATTTTCTAAAATAGTAGCTCTAATTACTGGCAGTAAGTTGATTTATAAAATGTCTTATAACACTGTAGATTTTTTATATAAATAGAATAATAAATTATATTTTTTAAAAAATAAAAGAAGTTACATTAAATCTAAAAAAAATTACAATATTTTTCAAATATTTTGAAACTAAAAAGGATGTATAATACTAAAACTAGATAGGGTTTAAAGAGTACGAGATACTCTTTATCATTCTGCAAAGTTTTATACATCAAAGGCTACTATTTTAGAAAATAGCATCGCAACGTAAAATTTACTCAATATTTATTACAGAAATGTTTCTCCTTTTCATATGCTTATAAGTTTTAAAATTATGATTATATTTTAAACATTTTGTACTTTTTGAAACCGTATTCCTTTATAAATAATGTGTAAGAGATTCGAATTATTTAATTTTAATTTCAAGGAATTATATCTGTTTGAAAATTCTTTATATTTTCAGCAATCGAAACAAAATTAACGCCCCTGAAACTCCTTGTTTCACACAAGGGAATCAGTATTTTCCCGTGTTTTTACACCGTGTGATGTATTTCTATTATCATCTCTTTATCCCTTAAAGTTGTGATATTTATAAACAATTAAGTACGAAGAGCAGTTATTCTCAATTATTTTTTCTGTTGTGGTACATTTTTAACAATTTCAAAATTTTACGACACACTAACAAAAAAATAAGTTTAAAAGAATTTTACTTATACACTATATAAAATAGTTTATGATCCTGATTTTTTCAATGTTAAATAAAATTATAAGTACGAAAAAGTCGATAAAATGTTTATTGAATAATTAATTACAAATTAATTATAAGAATGCATTTAATGCGAAATTTGAGCTTGGGGATTTCTGATAATTTCTTTGATAACTTCGTTTAAATATAATATTAAGTTTCTGTCGAGTAAAATTAATTCTATTGGAAAAAAAAAATTGGAGGAACATTTTTTGTTCCACTTCAAATGTAAAATAAGATGAAATTTTTTTGAAGAGCAAATTCATTCAGATATATATATACTTGTCCAAGTATTTTTTGGCTGTCATTGTATTTGGAAAAAGATTACAATGAAAAAATAGTTAGGGAGAAAAAAGATTGGCTCTTAAAACAGCATTGTGAGCCAAGAATAGAGTTGGCGATGTATTTGTTGGCAATATCTTAATACCGTTTTTTTTTTAAGATTAAAAATGAACCTCTGAAATTTTTTTTTATCTTAAGAGAGTAGTAAGTAATGAATTGTGTGTGTGTGGCCGTAACACAAAGTGCATCTTTAAATCAACAACTATGGATTCATATTGTTAAAGACTTTTCATGCACAATAAAGAGATGCTATTATAACTTGGATCGTTTCCATTAAAAAAAAAAAACGCAGAGGAGTGCGATAATATTTAAGAGATAAAAGACAGTTTAAGAACTATGGAGGCAATTATTAAGCTAATTTTGGATTTGTTTTCAATAATTTGTTTCGAAAAAATAGAAAGTTCAGTAATGTGAGAGCTTTATTATATTATTATAGTTAGAGCAAGTATCATATAATATGTAAAACCGAATAAAATAAGTTAACCCATTATTTATCATTGTCCTTGTATTGACTACTATAAAAGTTACACAATCAATAAACATTTTTTTTTCAATAATTAGCTTACTGTTGGAAATGAATTAACAAGCGCATTTTTTCAATTCCTACAATTAGAGCTCACACTCTCTCTATATTTATTTATTTATTTATTTATCTTAGTGGAATTTTCAATCGTTAATAAAATACATTTTAAAGCGTTCAATTGAACTGAAATTTTATATACATGATTATTTTAGGTGACAATACAGTAATTTAATTATAATTAATAAAAAATTAATTGATTAAAACTAATTATTCAAAGAATTGCAAATTCAGTCACGCTGGCATTATTTTTGGCGACTTGTGTCAAAACTTTAAAATATTTTTTCTCTCACGTTTTAAAGAATTCAGTTGAACTGAAATTTTATATACACGATTGTTTTGGATAACAATACGATACTTTAATGATAATTAATAAAAATCAATTACCACTTAATGTTGTGATTCTGTCCTATGTATATTAATTGTAACTATATAATAAAAAGTAGCTAAAATAAAAATTTCTTTGTTGATCTAAGTAGGAATTCACTAAAACAATTTTTTTTATATTACTTGTTAATATTTTACACTTGGTAGCATTGTTAGCTTGCTGGTAGGAACTGTACAACAATTGAGAGAAATATATTTATATGGATGTGCTCATTATGAATATACAGATGTCCTTGTAACATTCAGTTGATTCTAGAATTTTTGAGGTAAGTGCAAGATCAAGTTATTTTACGAGTGCCAATAATGGGGCAATGGCATATTACAATATCATTCCTTTGTGGGTATTAGAATAGAATAACTGAAAGAAATGGTAGAATAAGGTCAAAGAAATGAAGGCCATTTTTCACCCAGATGATCGATATTTTATGTGGTAAACACATGACGTGCTTATATATGACGTATAGTGGTTATGACATGCATGATATATATAGTGGTTCTCCTTTCATTTTCATTCATATATTATCATATTAATGTATTTTGTTTTTGAAAAAATTAAAGAATATATAGAGTTTTGGCATATAATGGGTTAGTAAGTGATCAAAGTTTTTTTTTCTCCATGGATAATTATGTTAATCCTTTTTTGATTATCTAACATTCGTCGGCATCCTACGAAATAATACATTAATTAGCCTACGTTCAATAAACTTGATTTTCGATGCATGTGCTTTGACCCAAATTTATATTTTAAATAAACTGGTTATGGTTAAATTAAATTTATTAAGGGGACACATAGTACGATTCAATTGACAAAATCAGTCATTGAATCGTAAAATAAAGGTTTTTTTTTCACCCAATCTAATTATTAGATAATTTTCTATAATCACACAAAATTTGAAAACTAAAAAAATGCAGTTATAACTTTTACGTTCGTTTTTATTCCCATCTCAGTGGCAAATCAAAGCTTTAAACGGATTTATCTCACAAAGAAAAAATAACTCATTTATATGTTTCTTCGGTGTTCATCATTCTGTAATTTCACGTTTATGGAAACAATTCAAACCACACAGACAGTTATCCGAAGGCACGTAGGTGGTGGCCCAAGGGTTACAACCCCCGCGAAAGATCGATATATTGCTATTGTAGCCAAGCGGAATCACAGAGCTACCTCCACATGTGTGACATCTATGGTTACAGCGTCCATTGGTAAGGCTATATCTGCAGCTACTGTACTCCGAAGATTACATATGAAGGACTGTATGCCCGGGTACCTCAAGTTTGTGTTCCTCTATCCGTCCAATCAAAAGGGGCACGATTAAAGTGGTGCCGGGGGCATGGTAATTGGACTGTGTCTGACTGGGACAATGTCGTGTTTACTGATGAGTCAATATTTGCTCTGGAGCCAGATGACAAGTGTATAAGGAAATGGCGTAAACAAGGAACACGTAATCAGCCCCAAAACATCACCGAACATCACGCATTCCAAGGGGGAAGCATTATGGTGTAGACAGGATTTCATTAGGACACCGCACCGACCTGCACATCCTTAAACGGGGTTCTGTGACGGCTGTCCGGTATCGAGATGAAGTTCTAGAACCTATTGGGAGATTGTACGCTGCAGCAGTTGGCCCTACTTTTGTTTTAATGGACGATAACGCACGTCCCCATAGAACTGACATCTTCGATGACTACATGGAGAGTGAAGGAATTGCGCGTATGGCATGGCCAGCATATTCGCCCGACCTTAATCCCATTGAAAATCTTTGGGATGCTCTCGTCCGTGCTGTATCTTCACGTTTCCCTCCTCCAGCCATTGTTATTGAGCTGGAAACTGCTCTACAAGAAGAATGGAGATTGCTTAATTCTGCGGTGGTTGACCATCTAATTGAAAGCATGGTCAGGAGGTGTAAATTTTGCATACAGATGAGGAGGGATCACATACCTTATTAATGTCCTTTTTTTCATTTTATGCTGTTTATTTTCACTTTATACATAATTCTGTTTAAGTCTCCAGTATGACATTTTCTGATAACTTACAAAAATTTAATATTGTTTTCATTTCTGTATATAATTATTGATTTTGTTTTATGTATAAATATATATGCTACTTTACTGCCAAATTTTGTATCAATCAAAGCAGTATGTGTTGATTTTATGTGCATTAGTTGAATTTAGATTTTGCACATTTTTCAATTAATTTTCATTAACACCTTCAGGACCATGATATATATGTGATCAGGGAACACGGTATCATGTGTGAGATTGAGTTTTTCCCGTTCTGAGTCCCGTGAACACAGCAGTGGGATCTGAATTTGGAAGTTATGAAATTTAGAATGATTATAAGCCTTAAGTTTTGTGGCGTATTTTATTACAGTAAGAATTTTGTATGAATTTTTAAAATGAGTTAAGCTTAATAGGAAAAATCATCTGATCCTGAATGGGTTAAGCATTCAGAAATGAAGTATTTTACGAATATCAATCCTGTTGTTGCTTCTAATGCCATCTGTGTGATGGTGTCAGATCGAGGCCTACGAAATTTCTCATGGCAAAGGAATAAGTTGTACACCAATCGTTTGTCGTTGCTTTGAACACCATACCAGCGAGAGTACGATTTGGCTTGTTTCCACCCCAAATTTGAGGGAAAGCACCCTAGGGGTGATCAGGGGCCTCCTAGCTCTCTTCCCTTTCCACCAATCTCTGTAGAGTACTTGCGGCTCGACGGCTATTTAAGAGTATTTCTATGCGGTGAAGGCATCATACATTTACAAACTTCCGTGACTTCTCCGGGATTTGAACGCAGGCCCCTATGATGCAGCACTCAGCGTCGCTATACTGGATGGGCAATTCTGCTAGCAGTAAACCCATAAAAATTCTTGTTATACATAGCTTAACGTAAATAAAAGATTAAAAATAAAAATAAAATGTTATGCGTGTACGTCAATTATTGTAGGAGGAGTAGCTTTTTAAAATCCCACCATAAATTTTAAAACTTTTCTTTTAAAAAAAAGTTAAATGGTTTGTATTTTGAGAACAAAATTTTTTTACGTAATCCATATACATTGGTTACAAGCAAAAAAAACTGTAAAAACCCTTAAATCAAAGATTTTCGTATCAATTGTACCACGTCCCTTTAAATAAAAAAATGTTTTAATTGTAGAGGGACAGTTATATTCTCAAAAACACTGTTGTGGCCGTGGTAGCCAAGAAGTTATGGTAGCGAACTCGTGGCTAGGGTGTCATGAATTTGAGACATAGTGTCACTAAAAACCCGCCATGTAGAGGAGCTCTGATGCACTTTAAATCTGTTGAGGCTCAAAGTCTTTCCGATAACGTGGTGTTATAGTTTGAAAAATGGAGTGCAGCTCAGATATCGCGTTGTCACTTGACCTGGCTCAAAATTACGATATACATCTCCAATAGCCTTCGAATTGCTTTATAGTGCGAGGCTAATAAACATTCACCTGCGGATTCGCAGAGCCTTTTTAGGAGATCCACGAAAGTCTCTCACCTAGGGTTAGCGATCTGAGATCAATTAATTGAATAATAGACTTCTCGGGCAAAAAAAAATCGATTTTTTAAATCAATATGTAGCACTGAATCGATTCAGTGAATCGATTTTTCCTCGTAGAAAATCGACATTCGATTTTTTCTGTTTTGGTAAAAAACCATAAAATTATTTACAATTAGTTGAATGTACTACCTTTAAAACCCGTAATATTACGGTGTTGGAGGTTAAGGGGTTAATTTACTGGCAAGAACAAAAAAATTCTATTTATCATGACGTTCACTCAATAGCCATGATGTGTATGAGTATCTTGGGATCATCTGTTCCTTGTGAGCGCCTTTTTTCGATTGCCGGTAACATCGCAAATGATGAGCGAAACCGCTTGGATCCCAGTAGCCTTGGCAGACTGTTGTTTTTCAAAAGCTGTGATATCAAGCATTGGGAACAATAAGCTATATTATATATTTCCTAAACTTTTTAATGTAACAAATACATTTAGAAAATAAATGTTTTCTTTTATACTTTGTGCTTTGATATGGTAATAAAAATAATTGTAATTGTCGAATTCCCTGAACTAAAAAATTCCCTGATTTTACTGATTAGAGATGTTTATTAGGATATCTTTCTTGTTTTTCATAAAAAAGATTTATATTTAGATTGTAAATCCAGACTTGAAAAAAAAAATCAGTTTTTTAGAAATCGATCTTTTAGACCTCCATTTTTTTTTATTTTTTTTTTTTTTGTGAATCCATTCATTAGGTTGCTATTCGAAGCTATTTAAAAATCGGTCTTTTTCGGAAAGAATCACCATCCCTACTGTCATCCAGTGTTAAGATTTTCTTATTTTACAAACTTTGAAAAACCTCGTATAAAAATTGAAAAATGTACTAGACAAGATCACGAAATTGTTCCCAATAAAAATATTTCCTAGAACACGTTTTTCGATCAAGAATATGAATTAAGTTTTTTTATTGTTTGCAACTACAGGCCCATTACTACAACGTAATATTTTCAGCAAATATATAGTAGAAACACATGCGCAAAGATTAAAAGCTGAACTCACCTAGCGCGCCAATGGGGTAACGATTGCATCCATCAAGATTTCATAATCGAATGATACCTGTATTATTTATGTGCGCTTATATTATTTATTTATTTAAAATTTGTATTTTGCTATATTTTTATGTACATATATAATTAGATGTTTACTGCTTTCTTAAGGGAAAAAAAGAATTTAAAAAGTCTGTAAAAATAGCAGAGGCAGTCTTTGGACTATATTGAGGAACATCCCTCCCTGACATGGGTAAGAGACTTTACTCTTACCCATGTCAGGGAGGGATGTTCAAAATTGTGAGGGTCCGCGATGTCAGACTGATACATACAGGGAGGGGGGGGGGGGG